>CAUYRT010030418.1:0-13164 GCA_963574885.1 Lepilemur ruficaudatus
CAGTCAATACCAATTTGATGGTGAGTATATGTGGAGCCCATTCTTCCAGTCTTGTGTCACCTCACTTCGAATAATGGGCTCAAGCTCAATCCAGGATAATATAAGTGGTGCTAGCTCACTGTTGTTTCTTAAAATTGAGTGGTATTCCATTGTAAACATATACCAAATTTTAATAATCCACTCATGAATTGGCGGGCACTTGGGTTGTTTCCACGACCTAGCAATAGTGAATTGTGTTGCCATAAACATTCGGTTGCAGATGTCTTTATTATAGAATGTCTTATGCTCTTTTGGGTAAATGTCCACCAGGGATTCGGGGGTTGGGGGGTAGACCCACATCTGAGGGATGTGGTGAGCATTGTGAAGGGGAGGGGCATGCTTGAAATGTAGTTGGGGATGGGAATTAGGGGTCTTAATAGGGAGAAGGGAATCTTCTAAAACTGATTTATGTGAATAGCTGTACAACTTGGTAAATTTACTAATAAGCATTTAATTGTTCACTTAAAATGGCATGGAATGTAAATTATACTTTAATAAATTTGTCTGAAAAAAGATCTTAACCCTTAAAACCTTACAAAACTGAGTATTTATCTTAGAGAAATAAACCTTATGTTAACACACACACACAAAAATAAAAAATGAAACCCTCGGGAGTGGAAAGGCCCCTCCCAAAGATTAGGGCATTTGTATATCCCATCTGGGGGACCAGAGCCTACCACAGAGACGTTAGATTACTTCAATAACTGGCTCCACACAAACTATGATCAATGACAGAGAGTGTAACCCCACAGCTTAACACAGCACCTTCCATCTAAAGCCGTTAGAGAGCAGTGGAGTCATACCCACAAGTGGAATCCACCTGCTTGGCGCTTAAACTAGGGGACCAAATGCACTAGTCTCCATTGGCAAGCGGTGAAGACAACAGGTCAAGGGTAACCCAACTTGCTAAAATACCCTTAAGGCAATATAGGACCAGTGTGCCTCTTCCCAGCACTGTCAAGGAATGACCCTTGGGGACTTGGAGATAGGGCCATAAACAAGTCTTAGCACCTCCTAGTTCTTGATCAAGAAGCCTGATGAGAAAGAATCAGCAAAAGAACACAGGAAACATGAAAGATCAGAGAGAAAAGTCATCCCCAAAAGAAATCATTTAATCCTGAACAATGGATACCAACTTAAACAAAATGATTAAAATGACAGAGGAAGAATTCTGAATATGGATTGTAAGAAAACTCAGCGGAATTGAAGAGAAAATAGAAGCCCAACACAAAGAAGCCACATGAACAATACAGGAAATGAATGAAAAATTCTCTAAAGAAATTGAATTATTATGAAAGAATCAAACAGAAATACTGGAAATGAAAGAGGCATTCAAGGAACTACAAAACACAGTGGAAAGCCTTTAGAATATGTTGGATCATGCAAAGGAAAGAATCTCAGAGCTTGAAGATAATGCCTATGTGCCAAATAAATTAGATGAAGAAAAAGAACACCAGAAGCAAGAGACATGAAGAAAACATACAAGAAATGTGGGATTATATGAAGAAACCAAACATAATAATTATAGGCATCCTGGAAATAGAAGAAGAAAATACACAAAGGCTGGAAAATCTATTTCTTGGAATATTAGAGGAAAATTTACCTGGCCTGGCCAGAAATCTAGATATCCAGGAGTTCTGGGAGATTCAATGTGGAAAGACGATCACCACATCGCATGGTTATTAGGCTGGCCAAAGTAAACACGAAACAGGCAATCCTTTGAGCAGTAAGAGGAAAACAGCAGATAACCTACAAAGGAAAACTTATCAGACTAACTGCAGATTCTCAACTGGAACCTAAGAAGCCAGAAGGAACTGTAGACCCATCCTCAATCTTCTTAAACAGAATAATGGCCAACCTAGAATTCTTTATCCAGAAAACTAAGCTTCATCAATGAGAGAGAAAGAAAGATTTTCCCAGACAAGCAATCACTGATGGAATTTGCGAAGATCAGATCCGCCCTGCAGGAAATACTCAGACCTGTATTATATACTGAACAGCATAATAGATAGCCACCAATGTAAAAATACTCAAAAGTTAAAGTCCAGAACTCTGATTTCACAGTGCCTCAAGAGGTAAAACCAAACAATAACAATTCATCCAACAGTATGAACAGAAATCATCCTGAAATATCAATTCTTTAAATAAATGTGAATGGCATGAATTTTTTACTGAAAAAACATAGACTGGCTGAATGTATGCAAAAACACAAGCCAAGTATCTACTGTCTCCAGGAAACACATCTTACCCACAAAGACACTTTCAGACTCAAGGTCAAGGGTTGGAAAACGATCTTCCAGGAAAATGGAAACCAAAAGAGAGCTGCGGTTGCTACTCTTATATCAGATAACATAAACTTTAAAACAGCAAGAGTAAAGAAAGACAAACATGGTCACTATATAGTGGTGGAAGGAATAATCCAACAAGAAGGCATAACACTTCTTAATATTTATGCACTCAACACAGGAGTATCCAGATACATAAAACAAACCCTCTTTGATCTAAATAACACAATAAACAGTAATGCCATAGGGGCTGGGGATTTTAACACCCCACTAACTAAACTGGACAGATCCTCCATTAAGCAAAGAAACAATGGACTTACACAGAGCTCTAGAACAAATGGGTCTAACAGACATCAACAGAACATTCCACCCATATAAAATTGAATATACATTCTTCTTATCAGCTCATGAAACTTTCTCCAAAATCAATCACACCCTAGGCCACAAATCAGATATCAACAAATATTAAAAGCAGAAATTATACCATGTATCTTCTCAGGCCACAGTGGTATAAAATTAGAGATCAATTCCAACAGAAACACTCACCACTTCACAAAGTCATGGAAATTAAACAATCCATTGCTGAATGACTATTGGTTCGAGGAGGAGATCCAGATGGAAATCAAAAGATTCTTTGAACTAAATGATCACAGGGACACAAGTTATCAAAATCTGTGGGATACAGCAGAAACATTCCTGAGAGGAAAATTAATAGCATTAAATGCTCACATCCAAAAGACAGAAAGTTCACAAATCAACAAACTAATAAACTGAAGGAACTGGAAAAGGAAGAGCAAAACAATCCTAAACCCAGTAGAAGAAAAGAAATAACTAAGATCAGAGCAGAACTAAATGAAATCAAAAACAAAAGAACTATACAGAAGATTAATAAAACAAAAGATTGGTTTTTCAAAAAGATTAACAAAATTGGCAGTCCTCTTCCTAGATTGACAAGAACTAGAAATCAAATGACTCTAATAAACTCAATTAGAAATGAAAAAGGAGAGGTCACTACAGACATCACAGAAATACAAAACATTATCTTTGAATACTATAAAAATCTATATGCCCAAAAAGTACAAAATGTGGAGGAAATGGACAATTTCTTAGAAATACACAACCTCCCTAGGCTCAATCAGGAAGAAATAGAATTTCTGAACAGACCCATATCAGGCACAGAAATTGAAGTGGCAACTAGAAATCTTCCAACAAAAAAAGTCCCAGACCAGATGGGTTTACACCTGAATTTTACCAGACTTACAAAGAAGAACTCATACCTATACTACAGAAATTATTCCACAACATTGAGAAGGATGGAATCTTCCCCAACTCATTCTACAAAGCAAAATCACCTTGATATCAAAGCCAGGAAAGGACACAACAAAAATAAAAGAAAACTACATACCAATATCCCTCATGGATATAGATGTAAAAATCCTCAAAAAAATATTAGCAAATCGAATCCAACAGCACATCAAAAAAATAATTCATCATGGCCAGGTGGGCTTTATCCCAGAGATGCATGGATGGTTCAACATATGCAAACCTATAAATACAATATACCACATTTAAAAGCAAGAATAAAGACCATATGATTCTCTCAGTAGATTCAGAAAAAGCATTTGACAAAATCCAGCACACTTTTATGATAAAAACTCTTAACAAAATGGCATAAATGGGACATAACTTAAAATTATTACAGACATATATGATAAACCCACAGCCAATATCATAATGAATGGGGAAAAATTAAAAGCATTCCTGCTTAAAACTTGAACCAGACAAGTTTGCCCACTATCTCCACTTCCATTCAACATAGTGCTGAAAGTCCTTGCCAGAGCAATCAGACAATAGAGGGGAATTAAATGTGTCCAAATGGGGGCAGAAGAAGTCAAACTGAAACTCTTTGGTGACAATATGATATTATATCTAAAAAATCCCAAGAATTCAACCAAGAGACTCCTAGAATTGATAAATTAATTCAGTGAAGTCTCAGAGTACAAAATCTATGCACACAAATCAGTGGCATTCATATACACCAATAACAATCAAGCTGAAAATCAAATCAAAGATGCAACACATTACACAATTGCATCAAAGAAAATTAAATATTTGGGAATATATTTAACAAAGGAAGTGAGAGACTTATATAGAGAGAAGTATAAAACACTGAGAAAAGACATTAAAGATGTAAACACATGAAAAACCCTACCATGCTCATGGATTGGCAGAATCAATATTGTTAAAATGTCCATACTATCTAAAGTGATCTACAGAATTAATGCAATCCCTATCAAAATACCATCATCATTCTTTACAGATCTAGAAAAAATAATTCTATGCTTTGTATGGAACCAGAGAAGACCTTGTATAGCCAAAGCAATCTTAATCAAAAATAACAAATTGGGAGGCATCAGTCTACCAGACTTCAAGCTTTAGTACAAGGCTATAGTAACCAAAATAGCATGGTATTGGCACAAAAACAGAGATATAGACCCCTGGAAAAGGACTGAGAACCCAGATATAAAACCATTCTCATGTTATCATCTCACCTTTGACAAAGCAGACAAAAATATACTGGATAAATGAATGTCTATTCAATGAATGGTGCTGGGAAAACTGGATAACCACATGCAGAAGATTGAAACTGGATCCTCACCTTTCACCTCTCACAAAAATCAACTCACGATGGATATCAGACTTAAACCTAAGACAAGAAACCTTAAGAATTCTAGAAGAAAATGTTGGGAAAACTCTTATAGACATCAGCCTAGGCAAAGAATTTATAAAGAAGACCTCATAATCAATCACAGCAGCAACAAAAATAAATAAATGGGACCTGATCAAATTAAAAAGCTTCTGTACAGCTGAGGAAACTATCATTAGAGTGAACAGACAATCTACAGAATGGGAGAAAATATTTGCATGCTACAAATCTGATAAAGGGCTGATAATAAGAATCTACATAGAACTTAAGAAAATTAACAAGAAAAAATAAAACAACTCCATCAAAATGTGGGCAAAAGACATGAACAGAAACTTTTCAAAAGAAGACAGAATAATGGCCAGTAAACATACAAAAAAGTGCTCAGCATCTCTAATTATTAGGGAAATGTAAGTCAAAACTACAAGGAGATATCACCTAACTTCAGTGAGAATGGCCTTTATTTAAAAAGTCCCTAAACAACAAGTGGCTGGCATGTATGTGGAGAGATAGGAACACTCTTCCACTGCTGGTGGGACTGAAAATTATTACAAGCCCTGTAGGAAGTAATTTGGAGATATCTCAAAGAACTTTGATCCAGCAATCCCACTACTAGCCATCCACGCAAAGGAAAAAAAGACATTCTATAATAAAGACATCTGCACTCAAATGTTTATGGCAGCACAATTCACAATTGCAAGGATGTGGAAAGAACCCAAGTGCCCATCAATACATCAGTGGATTAATAAAATGTACTATATGTGTATCATGGAATACTACTGAACTACAAAAAACAATGGTGAACCTGAACCTCTTATATTATCCTCAGTAGAGCTGGAGGCCATCCTTTGAAGTGAAGTATCACATGAATGGAAAAACAAGTACCACATGTACCTGCCATCAAATTGGCACTAATTGATCAACACTAAGGTGCTCACATGGAAGTAATGTTCATTGGGTGCTGGTCGTGTGATGGGGGTAAACACACAACTAATGGGTGCGGAGCGCACTGTATGTGAGAAGAGCACTCTTGTAGCTGTGGCTCGGGTGAAGCAAAGGCATTATATATAACTAAAATGTTTGTACCCCCATAATATTCTAAAATTTAAAAAAATAAGAAAAGTGGTACAATATCACTAGAAGGTAGAGTGCGATAAGCTAAAGATGCATACTATTACCCTGCAGTAACCACTAAAATGACCAAAAAAAGTTATGCCTGCTAAGTTATCAAAGGAAACACAAAAGAATAATTAAAAATAGTTCAATTAATTCAAAGGAAGGCAGAAAATAGGGAAAGGGAACAAAGAGATGAAATATATTGGGAGGAAATTAGGTTGGTAACTTTGAGCCAACCATGTCAATAATCACATTAAATGTTAAAAGTTTGAAATATCCTAATCAAAAAACAAAGATTTTCAGATTGAATTAAAAGTAAAAGACCTAACTGTACATTGTTCTCTTTCTCTGTCTCTCCCTCCCTCTCTCTGTCTAAATGCACAAACACACACACACCTGCTGGCTGAACATCCTGCTGTCCCCAGACTTCCCTGTCAGCCTTCGGAGGCACTCTTCTCTTGTAGATCTCTGACTAATAAAATGCTTTGTTTATTACATGTGTTTTATTGTGCTGCCTCCTTTTTGTCTCACCTGACTGATATTCACCTAACTCTCCTTTCTGTCAGGGCTCTCCTAGAAAGAAAATATCTTGGCAGGAATAAATTGGACACTGGTCAGACAAGAGCCATGGGAGCGACTGTTTGTACAATCTGTTTGACACCTGGTCACAGGTCAAACACTTGGGCATTAGGCCATTTGCCAAGATAAAAAAAATATCCCATGAAGGCACACTATAAACATCCACAACTATCTCCCCTGGAGCACCATCAGGGCAGAGCTGGAATTTATAGCCACTCCCCAGAGAGGGATCTCAAGACCAAGTTAGAGGAAAATACAACATATATCATGATCAAGTGGGACTTATGCCAAGATTGCAAAGTAACTTTAACATTCAAAAGTCAAATCAATGTAATTCGTCATATCAACAAACTTAAAAAGAAAAAAAATCCATACAATCATCTCAATATTCAGAAAAAGCATGGAAAAAATCCAATATCCATTCCTGATAAACCTCTCAGCAAAGTAAGATATGACACTGAAAGCACAGTCCATAAAAGAACACGTTAATAAAATGGACTTCCTCAGAATTAAAAACTGCTCTTTTAAAAATGGTTAAGTGAGTGAAAAGATAAGCAACAGACTTGGAGAAAATATTTGTAAATCATATATCTCATAAAGGACTTATATCCAGAGTATTCAAAGAACTCTCAAACCCTGAATACAGGAAAACAAAATCCCAACACATTTGAGCAAAAAATTTGAACATACCAAAGAAAATATATGTAAGGCAAAGAAACAAAAAGTCATTAGGGAAATGCAAATTAAAGCTACAATGAGATATTACTACATACTTATTAGAATAGCTAAAATGTAAAAGACTGACCAGCCATACTAAGTGTTGGTAAAGAAGTGGACCAACTTGGAACTCTCATACACTGGTGATCGGAATGTAAAATGGTACAAATACGTTGGAAATCAGTTTGGCAGTTTCTTCAAAATTAAACATACGCTTACCATATTACCTAGTCATTCCATTGCTAGGTATTTATCCGAGAGAAATGAAAGCACATGTTTGCAAAAGATTTGCACATGAATGTTCAAAGCAACTTTAGGTTTGTTTTGTTTTGTTTTTTTCATTTGGGGGTGGTGAATCACAGCAGCATGCTTTAGTTTTAATAGCCCAAAAGCAACTCAATTCTCCTTCAACTGGTGAATGGATAAACTGTGGTATATCCATTCAATAGAACACTATTAAACAATATGAAAGAATGAACTATGGGTACAAGCAACAGCATGGAAGAATCTCAAAATTATTATGCTGAGTGAAAGAAGCCAAAGAAAAGAGAGTGCATGCTTTATCATTCCATTTACATAAAACTCTAGAAAATGTAAGCTAATCTATAGTGACAGAAAGCAGATCCATGATTGTCTGGAGATAATGCAAAAGGTAAGGAGGTGTATAAGGAGTGGATTAAAAAGAGATAAGAGGAAACTTTTAGGGATGATGGATAGGTTCATGATCTTGATTGTGGTGATGATTTCACAGGTATAGACATATGTCAAATTGCACACCTGAAATGGTTTAGTTTTATTGTATGTCAATCCTCAATAAAGCTGTTTTTACAAAAGAACCAAAAAATATTGACACTGAACATTTGGATGGAGGGGAGAAAGAGCCTGTTGGTAGGGACACTCAGTTGAGAAAAAAAACAAATATTCATAGTTTATTGCAACGGAATAAATTTCAAAACATTTGCAGCTATCAAAAAAGGAAAAGTGGAAATTCTATGTATAATGTTGATTGCTATTAATTTGTGACAGATATCATAAATATTTTCCTTACTAAAGCAAGAATCCTCTGAAATTTGCATCCCTTACAAATCTAACATGATGAACCCTACATGGAAAAGTATGACCTGCATGCTTGTAATATAGTTTAGAATAGATTTACAAATGTGTCACATTTTGCTCCTAAACCTGTTGGAGCTCTGTCTTCACTGCATAATTAGTTATGAAGGGAAGATTGAAGATATTAAGTACTTCCCTAAGGGACAAGCCAAATCTTTGGAATTGGGTCAGATCAAACTCTTGAGCAGTGCTCTCTCTCCCACTGGTGCTAAGTGTTCCCCATATACCATCCCTTTGAAGTAATTTTTAGTATCCCCCTTTTGCAGATAAGAAAATTGAGCCTCAGGAATATTAATTTTCTCTGGCTCACCCAGTTGCATCTGAGGCCATCATAAAGTACTATTACATAGGTTAGATTATGAAGTCAAGGATATTCACAGAAAGAGAGTACGAATTAATGTTTATTGAGGACCAGGCCCCATCAAAGGCCCTCCACCAATGTTATTGTATTTAATGATGATAAAAACTCTCAGGGTAGATTTTATCATTCCTGACTTATAGATGGGGAAGTCAAGCCAGAAACGGGTCAGTGCTGGTGAGTCACTGAGGAGCTGGGAGGTGGATTTCAAAGATAATAACGTCATAAACAAGTCAAGGCAGACAGATGAGTTTCAGAAGCAGAAAAGGTGGGGATGAGAGAGATGGCAGGGGTGTACAGCCTACATCCTGGAGCCCAGAGACAATTTGCCAGAAGTGATAGTTTGACTGTAGCTGCCTTTTATTTTCATTCAAGATCCTTGAGGCCATGCTCCTCTATTTCTTAAGAGAATACTCTTAAGAATATTTATTAAGAGAATACATTTCTGACAACACTCTAATAGACTCCTGGAGATAAATCTGTGATTGGGCCTAAACCAGTCTTCATTTCCTTCGCTGAGTCCTTTTCCACAAAACTATCTTAAACCCCAGAACAGAGATACCTCTGTTTAGTATTCATCCTATCCGTGCTATCCCTTGGTAAATTATTTGAATGTAGGAGTTCCAGCATTTTGGTTTTATTTAATGTTTGCTCAAACATAAGAAAAGATATAAAATCTTTGAAAAGAATATCCCAAGAGAATTTTACCGCAGCACTTCTTACATTAGAAGATCAAAAGCTTTATCTCCAAAATGATAAAATGTTTGGTTAGCAATGGGAATTTATTAAAGGGCACTGCCTGTTAAGAGTTTTCTTTACCTGAGAAGGATTTTGAAGCAAAAAATAAAGTTCTTTGGGTACAGTTTTGTTGACCATAAAAAAACACATATATTGTAGAAATTGAAGTGATAAGAGAACCACCTTATAAAGGTGCTAACAATAATATATAATTTTTAGTGTCTACTAAATACTAGGAAGTTATATACATGCTCTTAATTAATCTTCACAATAATTGGGTAAAATATGTGTCAGTATCCTCATTGTCAGAGAAGGACATGCGGTTCGGAAGGGTCATGTAACATCTTCAAGTTCACAAAACTAATGTGTATCAGAACACAGATTCAAACCCAGCTTTGTTTGGCTTCAGCCCGCATATCACACTGCTACCCTGGTACTAGGGGAAAGGACCACTTCTACTCCATTTTGCCTTTCCTGAGGAGACATATTTCAGAGGATGCTAATTAAACTCATCATGACTGAAATCATAGGAAATTATCTGGTTAGAAAAGATAATCAAATACTGCCTCAAACCTAAATTAGCAGCATGGCTCTAGAAGAAACCATTTGTATACTTATGCTTTGGGCCTCCTTCTTTCCTCATCTACCAATTAGGTCTAATAGTGGTTATTGTAGGAATATGAACATCAAAATTGGTTCTTATCTCTTCAGGAAGCTATATGATGGGCTGATCTACCCCTTCTAGCATAGGTACCACACTTTGATGTAGCCCTGAGGGAGAAGCTGTTTGTCTCTCCTGCAAGGGATTCAGGAAGGGCTGCATCTAGGGTCTAAGGGGCTCTTTTCTCTTCACATCAGTGTCCAAGGTCCATCCCAGAACCCTGGTGGAGTAGCTGGAGTTTTGCCATCTGTTCACAGGCTTAGCATCAATATTTATTAAATTCTTTATGTGGATTATCTCATGTCATCCTCATTGAAGCTTGATGAAACTGGCAATGAGGCAGAGAGAGGTGGAGTGATTTGCCTATGGTTACATAGCCAGTAGTGGTAGACCCAGGATTCAAACCAGGTCAGTCTTACTTCAAAATCTGCCCCTTAGTCATCATGTCAGTGTATCTGAAAGCGTGGCCGTTTTAGGAATTCCACAGCAGAGCCATCTGTGTAGAAGTTTCCTAATCACATAGATTCTTGGATCCCATTCAGACCCACAGCAATAGGGTTAAATCAGCTGCTCTTCATGGAAGCCCTGCTCCCTGCCTAGGTATCTCAGAAGTACCTGCCCCTGCCTCTCCTCTGCAACTGCTGCTCATGTCCACACCTGCTGCTCACTCTGCTGGCTCCATCTGGTGCTGTCAGCTTGCCGGGCACACACCCTGTCACCTTTCCCTTCTTATACGAGTTCCCCATCTGTCTCTAGGGCCCAGCTCCTTACTGTCAGTCCCATGTCCCAGAGACATTGCAAGCACATTTGTGAAGCTAAGGACTACACATTCCAGAGAGAAAGATTGGCTCATTGGTTGAGCTGCTGGAACCATCATGTTTGGGCACCAGAGCCCAGAAAAGAGGAATAGCCAGTGAGCTCCGGCGCCAGGCATTGTCCTCAGCACTATAGACACATGATTCCACTTAACCATCTCCAGCTATCTGACAAGGCAGGTTTCATTAAAAGTGGAAGACCATGAGGTAAAAAAGGTGAAATAATTTCCCAACATCACATGTGGAGTCAGATATCTTCCATGTGCGTCTTCAGATCCACACTGCCCCTTGCTCTCTGTCCCAAAGGATGACCTGTGTGACTACCTCAATGGTCTCTTTGCCAAATTGAGTTCAGCCAATGGGGGGCAGGGTATGTGAAGACAGGTGAAGAATGAGGTTGGGACATTTATTTCTTGGCATCCTCCCTGCAGGGTCATCTCAGGCTGGCTGTATACCTCAATTGACAGTCCCAGTGTCAGATGCCACTCTCTGGGTTATTATAACTACTCCCTCCTCTTATCCTTGTGGGCCCAGGGGTTGTAACAGCCACAACATTAGTGCTCTATCCCATGTGGTTCCCGTATACCCTTCCCACATCTTTGTAAATTGTTCCTTTAGTAAGCCTTCCTGAAATCATCCTAATTTGAGTGTGCCATCTGTTTCCTGCTGGGACCCTGACTGATACTCATGGTTATTGAGTGGTAAAGGTGGGATTGCAGCCCAGACTTCCTCTGGTTCAAGCCCATGTTCTTACCGCTACCCTATTCTTATACTCTAACATCCTAGCCTGAAGCAGCTCCAAAGAAAACACCACACCTGGTGCTCATTCATTTGAATTCAACAAACAGTAACAGAACACCTACTATGTGTTAGGAATCACCTGGAATCACAAATTGCTGAACTTTTCTGAACCACCTTTTCTATTTCTATGAAGAACAAATAGTATTCTCTACCTGAATTGTAAGGTTGTTCTTAGGATAATATAATATTCTCCATAACACATGACAGGAAAAGTATGTTACTCATTTTCCTCTTAGAATCTACTACTGCTGCCCAAAGGAATCTACAGATTCAATGCAATCCCTATCAAAATACCAATGTCACTTTTCACAAAAATAGAAAAAACAATTCTAAAATTCATATGGAACCAAAAAAGAGCCCAAATAGCCAAAGCAATCCTGAGCAAAAAGAACAAAACTAGAGTCATCATACTGCCTTCAAAATATATTACAAGGGTATAGTAACCAAACTGTTGGTATTAGTATAAAAACAGACCATAAAGACCAATGGAATGGAACAGAGAACACAAAAATAAATTCACATATTTACAGTCAACTGATTTTTGACAAAGGTACCAAGAACATACATTTGGAAAAGGACACCCCCTTCAATTAATGGTGCTGGGAAATTGGATATCCATATGCAGAATAATGAAACTGGACTTCTATCTCTCACTATATACAAAAATCAACTCTAGATGGATTAAAGACTTAAATGAAAGACTTGGCATTATAAAATTGCTAGAAGGAAACACAGGGAAAACACTTCAGGACATTGGTCTAGGTGAAGATTTTATGACTAAGACCTCAAAAGCAAAGAAAACAAAAATACACAAATAGGACTATACTAAACTAAAAACCTTCTGCACAACAAAGGAAACAAAAACAGAATGAAAAGACAACCTGTTGAATGGGAGAAAATATTTTCAAACTATTCATCTGACACGGGACTAATATCCAGAATATGCAAGGAACTCAATAGTAAAAAACCAAATAATCCCATTAAAAGGTGGACAAGGCCGGGCACGGTGGCTCACGCCTGTAATCCTAGCACTCTGGGAGGCCGAGGCAGGTGGATTGCTCAAGGTCAAGAGTTTGAAACCAGCCTGAGCAAGGGTGAGACCCCGTCTCTACTAAAAATAGAAAGAAATTAATTGGACAACTAAAAATATATAGAAAAAATTAGCCGGGCATGGTGGCGCATGCTTGTAGTCCCAGCTACTTGGAAGGCTGAGGCAGGAGGATTGCTTGAGCCCAGGA
>CAUYRT010030421.1:0-104892 GCA_963574885.1 Lepilemur ruficaudatus
CAGGCCCCACGTGTCCCCCCGCAGCACACGCACCACGACATTTAAGCCCCACGTGTCCCCCCACAGCACACGCACCAGGACGCTCAGGCCCTGCGTGTCCCCCGCAGCACACGCACCACAACATTCAAGCCCCACATGTCCCCCCACACCACACGCACCAGGACGCTTAGGCCCCGCGTGTCCCCCCACAGCACACGCACCACAACGCTCAGGCCCCGCGTGTCCCCCCGCAGCACACGCACCAGGACGCTCAGGCCCTGCGTGTCCCCCGCAGCACACGCACCATGACGCTCAGGCCCTGCGTGTCCCCCGCAGCACACGCACCACGACATTCAAGCCCCACGTGTCCCCCCACAGCACACGCACCAGGACGCTCAGGCCCTGCGTGTCCCCCGCAGCACACACACCACGACATTCAAGCCCCACGTGTCCCCCCACAGCACATGCACCATGACGCTCAGGCCCTGCGTGGTCCCCACCCCGCAGCACACGCACCATGACGTTCAGGCCCTGCGTGGTGGGCCCCTGGGCCACGATGTACTCAATGCCCGTCTCGTAGACGTCCATGGGCCGCCGGTACTTGACCACGGTGCCCGCGATGTTGAAGTTCTTGGGGCTGTCCACCTTGTAGTTGCCGTTGAAGAAATAGTAGCCGGCTTCGTCTGCGAGGGCTGAGAGGGCAGAGCTGCCCGTCACACGGGCCAGGCGGTGGGGGGGTGACACCAGCACCGCACCCTCGGGGACCACGGCCACCCCTGCCCTCTGTCACCCTGGCAGTGGAGACCTCGCACGGGGGCCGGCCTCTGCCTGAGCCAGTGCGGGCTCCTGGCCAGGGACGGCCGCAGAGCTTCCCCCTCAGCCTACAAAAGACACCCGGGACGTGTCTGGACAGCAGAACAGAGCTGTCTGGGGACCCTCTTGGTCCTTTCCTCCAGCTGCTTTTGAAGGGGACCAGCTGGCACCATGGCCAGGCAGCCCGACCTGGCCTGGGAGAGGCAGCACCCGGGGACAGTGAGTGCCCAACGGCAGCTGTGGGCCAGGTATGGGGCAGCAGCACCACCCGGCTCTGTGCAGACTCACTGTGTGGCCTGGCAAGGCCCCACCTCCAGCCTCCCCACCTGGACAGCAAGGACGGGCCTGGAGGCCTCTTGCAGCCCCACCCTGAGTGACACCACGGCCTTCCTGGGGTCACCCCGAGCTGGCCAGCCTCAGTCTCTCAATGGAGCTGGACGTCCTGTGGCCCGAGCTGCCCAGGCCTGGCTGCAGGGCCCAATCAGGCAGGAGGGTGGCCTGGCACATCCGCAGCCACCCTGTCCCTGCTCAGGCACGGGCGGGGAGACACTCCCAGGGCCTGACGGAAGCTCAGGACAGGAAGGCGTGTGCCACAGAGCCCTGCTGCCAAAGCCGCTGTGATTGTCTGGGGCGTCCATCCTCCTGGGGCTGTGGGTGTGAGCTGGGACACGAGGGAGGGGGCAGCCCAGGCACTCGGGGACACTCTGTCTTCCAAAGGGTGTCCTTAACGCCGGTTCCAGGAACTGGCCCAAGGGAGGAGAGGACTTCACCTTTAGAAGTCCCTGATGCAACGTGGGCAGAGGAGCCGGGGCACCAGATTTATTATCAGACAGACGCAGTGAGGCCGGTGTCTGCTGGAGAGTCGCCCTGCACGCGGCCACGTCAGAGATAACAGAAACCGGGGCCCAGGTTCTGCGAGGCGGGAGCTGCCCAGGCCTGGCTGTTTCAGTGCAGCTCCCAGGCATGGGCCCAGGCCCTCGCCCAAACCTGCTTCCCCACAGGAATGGCCTTGCTTCCTGCGGGTTCCCTGGGGTTCCCGCGTGTCCTGTCTCAAGAGCGGGGCTGTGCGGCCAGCTCAGGAAGCACGGGGTTTCCCAGCCTTTCCACTCGCAGGCGAGTGACAAGGCAGCCAGCCTGGCGGGAGGCCGGTGCCCTGCTGGGCCAGGGGCAGCTCCCAGGGTGGGGGGGGTGGGGCCTGAGGCCTGCAGCCCTGCTGACCCCCAGGGCCCACGTGGAGGGCCGGCCTCGGGCTCAGGCCAGGGGGCAGGGGTCTCCAGCAAAGCCTCTCCCCTCCCAGCATCCTCTCCCAGGGGCGGGGTCCACCCACCAGGCCTGGCTCCCGTGCAGGAGGAGATGAGGCAGGCTGGAGGAGTGAGCCCAGGGAGCGTGGGGTTTGGGAACACACCTGCACCTGCAAACAGTGTCCCCAGACTGCCTGGTCCCCGGCCTGCCCTGCGTGGGGGTTGGCACCTGCCCCCCACGGCCCGAAGGGCCTCAGGCCACCTCCTGGGGTGCAGATGTGGCACAGTGCCAGGCAAACCGACGCTGGGCCCCACAGAGAGCCCTTCCAGAGGTTGGCAGCGAGATGGGGCCCGGCCGCCTTGGCCACCACACAAATAGTCCCAGAGTCCTCAAGTTAGAGGACACCACCCCATCCCGCACCTGCTCACAGGAGACTGCCCCTAGGCTAGAGCACGGACACCGGGCCTCAGACCTGCGTGTAGACCCCACCTACGTTCCTCTGTCGCTCGAGACCTTGGGGTGGCCACCTCCTTCCTACTTCCTGACTGTCACCTCCGGGGACTCACTCCCCGCCCCGCCGAAACCCCGGCTCAGGCACCTGCCATCACAACCCCACCGCCGTGTCATCCGCAGCTCTGAGGACAAGGTCCTTCCCCACATAGGGGTGACGTCGGCTGCCCTACGACCCCTGCAGCCACACCCACAGCTGGCTCCCAGTCTGGCTCCCAGGCTGTGCCCACAGTGCTCGGCTGTCCCTTCTTAAAGGAGGGGACGCAGGGTCAAGCGCTCCTTCCCCACCACCCGCGACGCCCCACGGCCGACAGCTCACCCACCCAGCACGTCCGCCGACTTCTTCCTCTCCACGATCTGGATGTCCCGGGCACCGGCCGGGATGTGGGTCACCAGAGAGTAACCTGGATGCAGACAGATGGCAGTGAGCACCGGCGGCCCGTCCCTGGCCACAGCGAAGCCCTGAGCCGAGGCGCATCCCAAGGAAGGCGCGAGGCCCGGAGGGCACCACGGCCTCTCAACTGCAGGCAGCCCCGGACGGCACTCACCACCTCCCAGGGTCTGAGGGCGGCCTGCCCCCGCACAGCCATGTGGGACTCACCTGGGCCCTGTCCTGCCCCAGAGGCTGACCCACCATGCCAGGTACCCGCTCAGGCTCACTCTTTCCTACCAAGGCCATGGGTGGCACATCGGTGCCTGCCCCAGCCCACCCAGGGGCACACTGAGGAACACAGGGACCTCGAACATGCCAGAGTCAACAGACTTCAGTCTGGCTCAGCCACATTATCACCCAGGAGACCTGAGGCAATTGCTGGAGCCCCAGCAGTCTGTGTGCTCCCACTGGCCCAAGTACTTTGCCGCTATTAGTATTAGCATCAAACCCATCTTGTCCTGACTTCACATTGATTTTAAAGGTTTACTTCACGCAAAGACGCGGATAAAAGGTACAGCAAGTGCAAAGAGAAGCTGACAACTCCGCCAAGCCCTTCCTAAGTGCCAGCCCCAGGCCGAGGTCCATATTGGGCAACGTCAGCAGGCCCAGAGGCTGTTGCCAGGGCCCCCAGCCCAGGGGGAGGCAGCTGCAAAGTCCCCCAGACAGAAAGGGGCCAGGGGTCTGCGTGGGTATGGGGGCTGACGGGGAGGAAGGAGGGTGTCGTAAGCTCCAGGATAGAAAAGTCTCCTGGGAAGGGCTCTCAGAAACGAAAGGTTTCCTGGGCGTTGACGCTCATTTCATTGGGTCCTCTGGGAAGGGGCAGAGCCCGCGAGTGTCTGCCCGCCGGGGCGAGCCTGGCACCCGCCCATCACCCTGCCCTGACCCCACCACACTCCCAGGTCCCTGGAGAGCCGACCTGTCCCTCACGGCCACGGTGCCCTGGTCAACGCCTAACACTGGCTCTCTAGGGGACGGGAGCCCTAGTTTGTGGCGTGGGCCTATTTTCCTGGTGCAGACACTCCCGCTGTGGCCAGCTTCCAACACCAGCGTGGTGACCCTGGGCACAGAACTGGGAAGTGACCCAGCAGCCCACCTGCACAGTGCGCGCGCCACGCAGCGGAGTCATGGAGGTAAAAGGATGGGGAAATGATGGCTTTGTTCTAATATAGTATCTTTAAATGTAGGTTTATATACTTTAATGTTTAAATCAGCAAGCAGGTCACAGGATTCCTGAGCTTTTAATACTCATCTCTCACGGGCCAGCACGGGCAGGCGGTAGCACATGGCACAGCCCTCGCCGTGGTTAACAAACTCACATCACCAGGGGAGGAGCAGGGCTCAGTGCCAGGACCACAGACCCAGGAGCCAGCCACCCCTGGTGGCTGTGTGACCTTAGGTGAGTTACTTAACCTCTCTGTGCCTGTTCCTGCGTATTTTGGCAGCAGTGGTGGTGCCTGCCTTGGAGACACCTTGCCAGGCAGGAATGGGTTAACCCGTGCCAGGTGTGGCTCAGTGCGGCCACGCTAAGTGCTCAGTGGCGCTAGGGGGGGCTGTTCTCAGGTTGGCCCTGGCCCAGGCCCCGGGATGGTTCCACATGGGCACAGACCTGCCTACTGGGCCTTGCTATGCCCACAGCCCCTGGCACATAGTAGGTGCTGTGGAAGACTCGTGCTGCCTGAGCACCAGCCTCACGTCTGCGGTCCTGGGGCCAGCAGGCCGTGCAAGGGGGGGGAGGGGGGAGGAAACCAGACGCCTTCGCTTTGCTCGTCCTGGAGGGAGGCCTCCGAGAAAGGGCCTGTGCCACCGCGCCTGGCCAGACACTCACGCAGATCTCATGCCCGTCTGGCTGCCCTGCGGACACCGCCCCCCGCCATCCCTCTCAGTCCCAAATCCAAGCCCCGCCCTCACCAGCACCCTCCTGCGGGACCCCCTAGAGCAGCCACAAACCCCATAATGATCCCTCACGTGGGGTGCAGGTCGCCCCCAGCCTTCAGGACCTCACCGGGGTCTGACCACCCCGTCGTCTGTGGCCCCCACGGGATCAGTTCCAGCCCAGACTCACCCCGCCCCGCCCCGCTGGGGTCCTTAGCAGGCTACTCCCGCCTGGGCCTCCGTCTCCCCGCCTGTGAGGCGGTTTCGCGCTGCCCTGCCTGCCCTCGTCCGCAGGCTGCAGTGGCCCAGCCCAATCCCACCGGCGTTTCTCAAGACCCAGAAATGCACCCAGCCCAACGCTGCGCACCACACAGGTGCCGTCGTCCCAAAAGCGTAAAGCACCGTCCCCTGCACAGGCCCATCCCCACGAGGGCTGGGCCAGAGCTGGACACAGACACGTGGCACCACGCACACGGCTTTGGAAAGGGACGACCGCCGCCCGGGAAGGCCGGGCTCCGGCTGATGGGGGACCCACCCCCCGCAACCCGAGGTCACGTCTCACAGCCGCTGTGGACTGGGACTCGCGCCTCGGCCGCTCCCGTTTCCGAGTGCCGGGTGACACTCCCTGCAGGCGGCCTCCAGGGTGGCACGTGATCCCCAGGCCAGGCACCAGCGGGCACGCACCAGCGGGCACACAGGGGAGGCCTGAGGGCCCCGGGCCTGGAAGGGCAGTGCGGGCGCTTACCGAGGTGGGTGCCGCCCTTGCGGTAGTTGCCCGTCACGTGGGTGCAGCTGCTCCCGTCCCCCTGGCAGACGCCGCACTTGTCCAGGGCGTGCGTGGAGAACAGCACGCCGTCACAGCCGATGGGCTGCAGGAAGGCAGGAGAGGGCGGCTGGGAGGGCGCCTCGGCCGGGCCCGGGGCCGCCACCACCTCGGACGGACAGGCGCAGTGAGAGCAGCGGTACTTTTGCTACAACGTTTAACAACCTCACATTTTGCAGACACGCAAACCCCTCGCAGGTCGGCGAGCTTGCAGGACGTGCCGTCGCGGGCGGGGACCATGAGCTGGCGCTGGCCGTCCACAGTGGTGCAGTGCAGGTCGCACGGCTTGCTGGAGATGTGGACGTAGTCGTCTGGCGGGGCAGACGGGACGGGTCTCAGCCGGGGAGGGGTCGCGGACTCCAGGGACTTCCCCTTTCCTCCCGCTCACACAGTGCCCATTGCGCAGACAGGGACACTGAGGCTAGAGAGGAGAAGGGACGTGCCCAGGGTCTCGGTGGCAGAAACAGTCCTGGACACAGCTCATCTGGCTCAGCCCGGACTCCATGGGGTGCAGCCTCTGCCTCCCTGCGAGTAGAGGCCGCACCTGAGACCTACGCAGGGTCTGGGGGGTGCTGAGCCAACTCGCAGACCCTGGTGCCAAACCTGGGCACCCCGGCCCCAGGTCTTACCCGGGGAACGGGCGAGGCTGACTCACTCATAGTTGTCTGAACTGTTTCCTCGCCACCCTCCACGACAGAGGGAGAGAGGGGGCAGAGAATGGCCACGTTGGGCACCCCAGGCCCCTTGGGACAGTGTGGTCAGTCCCTGTGGGACAGTGGGATCAGCGAGGCTGGTTCCCTTCTGTGCCCAGGAGCCAGCAAGTGGGAGAGTCACCTCTGCCCTTGGAGAGGGCACGTGGCCCTGTCGTGCATCCCGGCTAATGTCCCGGGCCGTGGGTGGGGTTGGGGAATGACCTCCGGGCCTAGGCACGGGAGACCCAGGTCTGCCCCGGCTCTGACCACCCCAGCGTCCCCACTGCCCACCCCTCGGGTCTGGCTCTGGTCTGGAAGGGCCCCCCGCACACTCTGCTCCCGCACAGGGTCCCCAGGGCCGCAGGTACCAGGGTACAGAGGCTTCCACTGGAACGTCCGCCCGTTGTACACGTGGGAGTTGAAGGAGACGCACTGCTCCTCGCGGAAGCTCCTCCCGTCCGGCGGACACTCCTGGGGAGCGGGGGACAGGCGGGAGGGACTCGGCCGACAAAGGCGTTTTTGTCCAGGCTGAGCAGGAAGCGGCTGCAGCCCAGGACGGCCGCGCAGGGCCATGGCCACGGCCACGGGGTGGCCTCTCGCACTCCCGTCCACCAGATCCCCCCGGCACCCATCCACTCTCAAGAGCACAAGGGCAGCAGCGTCCCCCAATGCCACCACGGCAGGCCCTCCTCGTGCCCGGGACACGCCCTCCCACCTCCCTACCAGCCGCCTCTGGCCTCACCGCGGCTCTGCCGCGTGGGCACCCTGCCCTCCATCCTCGGCAGACCCTCTGCGTGCCGCACACGCGGCCACGGCCCCTGGCACGCACTTGACGGCCGTGGCCCTGGATCAGGAGGAGGGGCCCACGGAGCTGAGGAAAGACTTGTCCCAGGGCCCAGCCGAGTTCTACGGGGACCAGAACTTGAACTTGAGTCTGTCTCCCTCCAGAGCACACAAGTGTCCCCCTGTGCCCTGGCTGCACCATGCCAAGAGGGCAGCTGACCACGGGGCAATGCCCACACAGAGCTGGGGCCACCTGCCTCCCTCCAGCCCCCAACTCCCTGCAGGTGCATGCACCTGTCCCCAGGGATGTGCAGACACAGGGAGACCCCGGCAGCTCGGCCTTCCCAGCCCAGGCAAGCCAAGTCCCCAGACCCCAGCTCGGCGTGTCCGGCCTCACACCCCCGTGGGCCTCAGGTGTTCAGGTTCGAGAACTTGGTGCTCAGCGCAGGTTAACCAGGAAGCCCAGAGCTGAGGGCACCTGGCAGCAGAGGACACCCATGGGGGCTCGGAAAGCAGCCCAGGGCTCGTCCGTGGCAGGGACGGGAAGGCCCAGCGACTGCTCAGTCTCCCAGCGAGCGCCTGCTGCGTGAACGTCCTGAGCAAAGGGGGGCTGCAGCCGGAGACCCCAAACCTCAAGGCTGCACTTGAAGTTCCGTGAGCAGAAGGGAGTCTGGGTGTCCCTGCATGTGCTGCGCACGCGTGGGCATGAACCATGGTCCGATGCCCGAAGGAGGCCCTGGGCTCAGCCGGGCGCAGGCCCCGCAGCTTCTCCCCAACAGGGCGTCAGCCCTGCTCCCGGCCCGGCTCTCCTTGCAGGGGCAGGCCCAGGATAGGACGTCCAGGAGGCCACCAGGGAGACCCCTGAGCACCGCCCAAGGAAGGGCAGGCGGGCGGGTCGTGTCCCAGCCCGGCCAGGCCGGCCTCACCTGCGCTCTGCAGAGCTGGTAGCGCTTGGAGGTGCCCGTGCAGGTCCTGTTCCCGGCGCCCGTGACGGACTTCCTCCTGGTGGGGACAGCGTGCCCTGAGAGGGGCTGTGTGGGGTCTATAGGCCCTGACCCTGGTCCAGCCTCTGGGCTGCCCTGCAGGTTCCAGACGTCCTCCCTGGTCCCTGACCAAGCGGGCTCCTTCCTCCCACTTGACTCCTGCCCCCCCCAGCAGTGCAGGAACGACATTCTGAGATCCTATTCCATTCACCTCTGCGTCCCCGGCACACAGCGTGGGGCACAGCACACGGCGTTGGTGACAGTGATAAGCACGTTTGCCGGGAGCCAGGCCTGCGCTCATGTGCTTGCACACAACAGCTCGTGTGCCCTCAGAAGCACGAGGTGAGCTCCAGCATGCTCTCTATGCTACAGGCGAGGAAACTGGTGCTCAGAGAGGTTGAGTGACTTGCCCAAGGTCACACAGCTGGGAAGTAGCAGAGGCGAGATTCGAACCCAGGCCCACCTAACCATAAAGGCTCTCAGCGGCTGTAGCCATGCCTTCCCCTCCAGTCTTCAGGAGAGAAGGCCAGGGCGGGCCCCTCAGTGATGGAAGGGAAAGGCACGAGGAACCCAGGACACCATGGCCAGGGACCTATCAGAAGCCACGTCCCAGGATAGCCCGTGGAAGACGGAGCCTCTGCTGCCTCCCACCCAAGACTCCTCCCAGGGCGAGAAGCCACCAGGCAGGAGGGCAGGCCACCCTCTCCTCTCCACCGCCTCACCCTCACGCCAGCCCCGAGGGGCCACACTCAGCTCGCACCTCTGCTGCAGGCAGTGCCGCTCCTGGGACATCACGCCGCCCCCACAGCTGCGGGAGCACGCCGTCCACTTGGTCCACTCCCCCCACCAGTAGGCGGTGGCGTCGGCGCCCCCCTCCAGGCTGTTGGATGTTGGGCTGTTGTCCTGGGTGAGAGGCCCCCACAGACGTCAGAAGGCTCGAGCGCCCGGCAGGACGGGCTGCCCCACCCCGGGCCCAAGGGCATTGCCGTCAGCTGGACAGCAGGACACAGCCCCCAGCTGGGCACCCCCCTCCGGGGTCGCTCCACAGCCAGGGTCCAAATCTCCCTCTGTGGGCCCTGGTCTTCCCTGACCTGCGGGTCCAGGACAGTCTAGGAGTCCCCCATGTCCTGTAGGCACAGCCCACCACCCCTGTGCCTCGTGTGGCCTCTGCTTGCAGGGAAGCCCTTTGCCAGCCCCGGCCCTCCCCTGCAAGTGTCCAGGGGCTCCAGGGTGGCCAGAGCACAGGGCTGGTCTGCCTGGCTCTGTGAGCAAGTTCTGGGGAGCCAAGGGGGGCTCTAGGACCCCTAGGCACGTACTCCACGCAGCTCCTCCAAGCCGGCCCACGTGGGAGGGAGCACAGCCCCTGGGAAGGCCCAGACCCACGCCCCACTCACCGTGGCCCCTGTTGACATGGCACCGCCAGCCACAACCACCACAGCCAGCAGGGACCAGGCCCAGCGGGAATGCTGCCATCTGCCGTCCATCCTGGAAAGCAAGGCCACCGTCATCCCAGGCCAGGCCCAGTTCCACTTCCAGCGAACCAGGGTGCCCTTCGGGAAGGGCCCCCAGTGTCCACCCAGTGCCCCAGGCCTTGAGCCACCGTGCAGGCTCAGCAGCAGGAGCTCGGCAAGTGATTGGAGATGCCTGCAGGGGCCTGGGACAGAGAGGCCGTGTGCGTGCTGAGGCTGCACCATCCTCCATCCCAGGGCATGAGAGAGAACCAGGGACCTCGAAGAGGCTGCCGTGACAAGGTCAGGGCACCGTCGGCCAAGGCTCCAAGGCCATCGCGCAGCCGAAGCACCTTGGGAGTTTTACCTGCTGCTGGCCTCGTGGGAGAAGGGCCCTCCCCCACCGACTGCATGCGGCAGCCAAAGGGGTCAAAGCCTGGGGGTGGGCTGTGCCAGGGCTCCCCCGCCTCGGCTACACCACCTGAGGCTGGCCCAGGGCCCTGGGGAGCCCCAGCCTGGCCCTCCCAGAGCACCCTCAGGTGTAGCATCGGTGACAGCTGGCACCCGGGGAGGCAGAGCCCAGGGCCTGTGCCGCCTGCTCCCAGGAGAGGGTGGGATGGGTGGGAGGAGCCCTGTCCACAGCCCAGGGCTGGTTGGCAGCCCCCTCTCTCCGTCCTGCCGAGCTGGCACCCCCGGCTCAAAACACATGCCAGGGTCAGGTCCAGCCCAAGCAAGAGGGGCTTCCAGCCTCTGGGTATGGACCCTGCCCTTTCGAAGAGAAGGACAGAGACCTCTCGTGGCCTCTGTCTGGGGTTTGCCTCAGATCCTGAGTGTCACTTGCCAGGGGCTAGAGAAGGGGCTTCAGAAAGACCCAAGCCTGGACCCAAATTCCGGAGCTCAGAGAGGGAAGCCCACTTGTCAAAAGCCACACAGCAAGGCTGCCAACCAGCAAACTCAGGGATGCGTCCCCACACCAGCTAATCCCAGAGGAAGAAGGTGTAGAGGTCACCCCTCACCCCTGCCAGCCCCGAAGCCAGCTCCAGGTCTGCCCCTCCCTCCTCAGCAGCCTCATCCAACCGAGTTTCCTGGCAGGTCAGGCACCTGCAGGTTTCCGGGAGCCGGGCCAAGACCCCTTGCACCCAGATGGTGCGGCAGTGTGCCCCGGGGCCGGGAGCCGGGTGCTTGAGACACCACTCCCCGCCTTCCCCCGCCCCCTGGCCGCCCCTCCACAGCCCTCCCTCTGCACCCCAGCCTCACCAGGGGGAGCCCCCCCGCAGTCCCATTGGCTGATGGGCGCCCCAGCCCTGCCTGCCGGCTGAAGACAGGTGCCAGCGGCCTCACACTTGGTTTTCATTAAGGCTCCCAGACACGGCTGGCCTGGGGCCAGGCCCCGCTCTCCGGGATCCATCCTCCCTGGGGTCCAAAAGCAGCAGCCGGCGGGGCCAGAGGTAGGAGAGATTTGCAAGCAGGGCTTCAGGTGCCCAAGGCTGAGGGCTGGGGGCCACCCTGCACCCTGCTCTGTGGCCGCCCTGCCCCGCGAGCCCCCCCACCGTTATGTAATGGCTCCCGGGGGTGCGGGGTGCTCCTGCCCCTGGCTGCACTCAGCTGGCCCGGGGTGGGCTGCGTCCCACGCCCTGGGAGGGCTGCAACGGGGACGGGACCGGTGGCCTACCTGGCCCGGGGTCAGCAGGTTGTCCTCCCAGAGAACAGGCCGAGCACTGCGGAGGGCAGGCGGGCCAGGTGCGCCGGCGGGAGGCTGAGAGCAGACGCGGGCTCAGCCTCTCTCCCGTCCCCTCCTCCCTCTCCCACTTCAAAGAGCGTCCAAGAGAGGGGGTTCCCGGAGGGGCGCAGCCCAGTGGCGGCTCTGGGCCGGCGGCAGCCTTTATAGCTGTCAGGCAGACGGGGAGGAACTCACACTTCCCTCCAGGCCGCTCCCCCGCCCGCCGCCGGCCTGGCGCACACTTTAACCCGCTCCGCGCCTCTGGAGCCCGGCCAGGCCGGCCCAGCTGCCTGCTGGCTGCAGGCGGCGGCGGCGGCCCAGGAGCCGCGAGCAGGGAGGCCGGCCTTCCCGGGTCCAGAACTGGGGACCACATGTCGGGTGTACAGACGGAGCCGCCGCTAGCCTGAGGTCACAGGGGCGGTTGGCGGTGGCAGAGCGGAGCCCCAGAGTGGGGCCCAAGCCCTGGCGCTCCCGAGAACCGGGTCTGGCAGGCAGGAGGAAGGTCCAAAGGCTCCAGTTTACAAGGGAAAGACCAAGTCCCGCGGGAGACCACGCGCCCGGGTCACCCGCTGGGAAAGCTGATGAGGAGCAGGGGCCTGAGCCGGTGGGGAGACTGAGGCAGACCCAGCAAGGGCACAGCAAGGGGCTCCAGGGAGGGACAGAGGCGCCCGTGGGCTGCTGACCAGACAGCCGGAATGGCCAGGGCCGGCGGGAGAGGCGGAGGGAACTCTGTGCAGATGTTCAGCACCAGCTTGGCCGGGCGCAGCGGCCTGGCTGGGCCGGGGCCAGCTGGGCAGCCCCTGGCAGGCCAGGTCTGGGGTTCTGGGCCTCTGTCCTGCTGAGTCAGGGCACAGAGCGGGCAGGGAGCGGGCAGCGTGGCTGGAGCCCCTCTGGGAAGCCCCATGCTTCGCAAGCATGCCCCTGCAGCAGGCCAGGTGCCCGCCCTGCACACAGCCTCCCCAGAGTCCAGACCTGGGGAACGGAGGCTCCTCTAAATGCAGTGAGGTGAAAGATGCCTCCCCCGACCCCCCGACTCCCCGGCCCTGTCTCCATGCAGCAGACAGGCCCAATGCAGCGCCTGGAGAACCCTCCCCTTCCTTCTGTCCCCTCCAGCAGGCCGGAAGGGACGGTGGCGAGCTCCTCCAGCTGCCTCCTGGGGAAAGTTCCGCTCTGTGTCTGACCACCAATCAGAAAGGCCAGAACCGGTAACTGCATAAAAAGGTCGGGGCTGTGACCGTTTGCTGCGCTTGTCCCAAGTACCAAGAGCTGCCAGGTCAGCATCTTCATCGTCCCATTTCACAGGTGGGGACAGGGGCTCAGGGCCCGAGTAACCTGCCCAAGGCCACACATCTAGCAGGTGGCAAATCCGGGACGCCAGCACTCTGGGGTGTGGGGTCCCCCCGTCTGCGAGTCTCTTTCTCATTCAGCTCAGCTCCTGTTGGGGCCGCAGGGCACATAGTGGCTGCTCCTAGCCACACAGAACCAACGTGAACCCTAATCCTAACCCTGACCCTAACCCGGGTCCACACTGCCCCCTAGGGTCGGTGTGCTGAAGCACAGACATGATAGCACCTGTCACCGGACATACGCACGCGCACTTGCGGACACACGCGTGCACGGTCCCTCTCGCGTGATCAATTGCCCTCACTTGGGAAGCCTCCGCCACCCCGTTGCCCTCCCCGCCGGTGACCGCCAGCCCTGCTCACCCTGGCACAGTCCCCAAGCTCTCCTGGCTCCCACGTCCTGCCAGCACCAGGGTGACTAATGGTTTCCCTTGGGAGGGACCGCGCAGCCAACCAACACAAACACCCCCTGCGTCTTCTCCTGCCGCCCAGCCACCTGCCTGGGAGACAGGCCGCGGGTCAGCCACCCCACTGTGTGACCTCCTGCAGGTGCGCTCCCACCCCCCACAGCTCCGGAGCCCCCAGACTCACGGCCCACAGGGAGCCATGGCTGCTGCCTTGGCCTCGTGGCCTGGGGGAGTCAGGGGAGACACCAGCAGCCAGGGAAGGCCTTGGGACCCTGGGAATTTGGGAGGGGGACAGTGAAGAATCCAGCAGGGGCAGGAAGCCTCTCTGAAGCCTGTGCCACGCGCCAAATGCGTCAGCCCCATGAGGAGGAGGCCGGGGCAGGTCCCCCTGTCGGGCAGGCAGTGCTTCTCTCCTCTCTCAAGCCCTCAGGTGACCTCTGGGCCTCAGTGCCCCCCGGGCCCAATGTGCCTGAGAAATCGCCAGGCCAGCTGCACAGACCTGCTGCCAGGACGGTGGCACAGGGCCCCATGCTCGCAGGGGCCTGCCTCTGGGGCTTAATGCTCCAAGGCCACCGTCTTGAAATTTTTCATCATGTCATCTTCCGAGTCCAACGGGCCGGTAGAGCACGTGGGGGCCCGGAGCCACGGCTCGCTCGAAGGTCCAGCTCCCACCTCCCCTCAGTGGAGCCTCGGCACAAGCACGGGGACAGCCGGGGTCCGGCTGGGTCTCAGGGTGGGTGCTCACCCTCCAGCATCCCTGAGCCCAAAAAGCATGGCATTACGCAGCAGGGAACACACCCCGCGCTGGGTCAGGAGACCCTGCTGGGAGAAAGAGGAGCTTGTCCTGCTTTTTGGACAAGGGACCCCACATTTTACACGGAGCCCCACACATGACCCGGTCAGCCCCGGGAGTCGCTGCCTCCCTGGCCACAGCCCTCCACGTCCAGGCTGCCTGCAGAGCGGCCGGAAGGAACGATGCTTCCAGGCCCCACCCACCCCGTCCTCTGCACCCACCTCGACACACTCAGCCCCCCAAGGTGCCGTTCCAAGGACACCTTTCCTAGGAACCTTCCCCTCCCCCGGGCCCCCACGCTTTCCTGGCTTCTCAAGCTTGGCTGGCATCACCACCCCCAGCGGTGCCAGGACCTGCAGAGCAGGGGCCGCCTCCCCCAGCGCCATGCTCGGCCCGTGGCAGGTGCACCATGAGGCCAGGGGCTCCTCATCCTGTGGGGGTGCAGCGAGGCGTCCCCCTCCACTCACCCCAGGCCAGGCTGTGTGTCTGGCCTGCAAACGCCTGGCCTCCCAGGGCCTCCCCACATGGGACGGCCCCAGCCCACCACCCCCTGGTGCTTGTTGGGATCACAGCACCTGTCCTTGAAAGGAGATGGTCTCCACCAGAGCTCACCAGACGTCTGGGGAGCTTAGGAACAGGAAAGCAGACGCATCTCTCGGAGAGGCCAGGGAGCAGGCGGAACAAGCATGGAGAGGCCAGCTGGGGCAGGCACGCCTGCTTCAGATGTTCCTCGGGGAGCGGGCGTCTGACGCCGTCACGCCAGGGCCCGTTCTGCACCATGGAGTGTCTGGGGCGAGCACAGGCACCCAGAGGGGTGGGTCCTCACTCCGGCACCCAGGCACCCTCAGGCCCCACTGGCCAGTGGCCAGCCAAGGCCTCGAAGGCAGCCTCTCTGCTGTCCGCCATCCTCCCCAGACCCCGGCTATCCTCTCTGCCACTTGCCCAGCACCCAGAACATCCCAGGGTCCCCTGAGCAGACCTGGCCAGAGCCTCACACCCAACAGGCCCTGGGCTACCAAGGAGCCCTTGGGCAGCTTGGAGGTAGCTGGCCAGGCAGGGGTGAGGGCCAGGCTCCGGAGGGCAGCCCCACGGCAAGGGAGGGGTGTTGGCAGCCCCAAAGGCCAGCCCCTCGGCAAGAGCTCCCCGCCCAGCCTAGGGCAGAAGCCAGCTGCCCCCCAGGGCTCCACTCTGGGCTCAGGGCTGGACACAAGGTGGGCACTGCCCTCTTCCCTGCCTAGTCCCAGACCCACATGCAACCATGGGCTGGACAGGCCACCTCAGGCCACTTGTCCCCGACAGGCTGGGTCTCCTGGTCTGTTGCACAAGGTCAAGGCCCTTTTTCAGCCACAGAAATCTCACAAACACACCTAAGAGGCGACCCAGGCAAAAGTAGAGGTGGGGTTCCCAGCCCTCTCGCACCCCCAGCCGCCCTGGAGGCCCCTTCTTGGGCTCCTGGGAGCACTGTCTGAAAGCAGGTGCACCAGGTGGCCCCCAGCTCCTGGCACCTCTCAGGGGCTTTGCTTGCCTGCAGCCATGACCTCCAGAGACAGTCCCCAGCCAGGGACATGGGGGGGGGTGCAGTCACACAGTCACCCATCAGTGAGCCCCATGTCACCCACGGAGACCAGGGCCCCGGGTGTGACACTCGGGGGCCACACCTTGAAGGCTTAGATGCAGGCCCAGCAGAAAGCAGCTGCACCCCAGGCCAAGGCAGGTCCTCACGGGCTCCTGCCATGCGCTGTCCGGTCTGAGGCCAGGCTCCTCGGGTTCAAATCCCAACTCTACCTCTTCCTCGCGGGAGGGGGATTGGGTGAGTGTTCAGACTTCTCTGTGCCCCACTCGCTCACCTGTGAAACGGGGCCAGTAAGGGACTCCGCACGCCGGCTGCTGTCCTGCGGGAGAAGTGCCCGGTGGCGGCTGGCAGAGGGAGGGGCTTTGCTCCGAGCTGCGTTGGGAGACACTGGGCCACGTGTTCCAATACACTATTCCCTCCACGCTGACCAGACCACGGCAGGTAGCGTTGCCACGTCCCAACAGAGAAGCTGAGGCCGGGGCTGACTCTCAGCCTGGCCCGTCGCTGTTCGTCCAGGACTGGGCGCACCGGGGTCGCAAAGGCACCCAGCATAGCAGGTGTGCTCAGCTGGCCACAGGCCCCGCTCCCAGCACCAAGACCGGAGCCTCACAGCCCTGACTCAGCCTGTCCTTTCTCTGCGCTGGGCTTCCCAGTAAGGGCTGTTGGGGACGTTTTGATGTAGAGAAGCCAGGTGGGGCAGGCAAGTGGCTGGGAGCAGAGGGGACGGCGCCCACCATGGGGCAGGGGCAGCCTGCTGTGAGGTGGGGCTAGGCTGACCTGCTCTGGGGTCCTCCCCGCACACTTGGGCTCCCCCCATTCCCCCCGGAGTGCTCCCTCCCCAGCATCCAGCCCACGTTGGAGAGCAGCCCCCTCCTCCCTTCAGAGCCTGCCCTGGGCCGCAGCCCCCTGGGGCGTCCTGGGCTGGACCACAGAGCTGTTTCTCCTCCGCCCCTCCCGGCTGGGAGCAGTGGCTCCTGCAGGACCAGGGCTCGCAGTTCAAGGTGTGGGCACTCAGGCCTGTGGCCAGCAGAGACTGCCGAGGCCACTCTTGGTCTCAGACCCCATGACAAAGAGGGTCTTTGTCCCCGACCTGGAGCAAGGACGGGCCTGGGGCCCCGGCATGGCAGGCGGGAGGCAAGCTCGCTGCACCGCAAGGATTGCAGGCCACGCAGGACCTACGGGCCCTGGCACGGGGGCTAGTGGGCGGCCGGGCGCACGTCTCTGCTATATCTGGATTTCGTAGCCTTCCCAGGGCCAGCGGGGACTGCAGTGGAGGCGAACGACCTTCCGGCAAACTTGCAAAAGCCAGCGAGGAGGGTCTCCTGCCCACCAGCCCTGTCCCCTGCCACAGGTCTCGTCCCCGAGGACAGGCTGAGCCTGCAGGTGCTGTGGCAGTGACGGTCTGGGTTCTCGGGCCACAGGAGACTGCAGCCGTGGCTGCTGCTGACCTGGCATGTGGCCGGCCACTCTCAGCCTCGCTCCATGGAGGGCGCTTGCCAGGCGTAGCCCAGCGGCGCTGCCAGGGGCAGCAGGTAGCGGCTCAGGCTGTGCCAGGCGGACAAGCCTGGGCTCGAATCCCAGCCTGCCCCAGGCAGGGCCAGCAGGGAGCCACTGGCCTCTCTGTAGATGGAGGCTGAGACCCGCCTCCCCGAGGGCAGGCACCCCTGGAGCCCTTCGCGCCTGCAACCTCCTGGGGGGCAGGCATGTGACAGCTCCATTCTGCAGATGAGGAAACTGAGGCTCACAGGGCAAAGGCCCTGCCAAGGGCTGGGGCCTGGGACTCCACCTGGCTCACAGGCAGGTGTTCGGGAGCTGGAGGTGGCTTGAGCTGTTAAGGTTCAGCCAACATCTGAAGACATCTGACTGTCTATCACTGGTTATCACAGTCGCACGTGGACACAGCGCACTGAGCAAGGCGGAGTTTATCACAGTTGCACACACAGACACAGCGCACTGTGCAAGGCGGAGGCCCTGAATGCCAGTCCAGGCATGGGGACCCCAAGGAAGGAGTCGGAGCAGCGAAGCCCACACCCCCCCCCAGGTGCAGGAAGCCACAGTGGGCCCCACACAAGAGCCAAGACACAAGGGCCGCTGTGCTCTGGGGTGACCCAGCGCTGGCGGCGGGTGCTCACGTGTTGCGGACGCAGGTGCGGCAGTGGCCAGCTCCGTGGGCCACAGACAGACAGCTGTCTGGGAGGCGGGAGCTGTGAGGTGTCCCGGGCGTGTCAGCACCTCTATAAACCGGGCCACTGCCGCAGCTGAGGGGCCGGGACTGGCGTGCCACGTCCCACCGGGATGGGTGCCGTCTGCTGGGCGGAGGAGGGAAGCCCGGGGGTACAGGGTGAAGAGACAGGGAGGGAGAGCACCAGGAGGGGAGTCGGGGTGGTGGGTGACCTTGAGCAAGCCCCCTCCTCTCTAGGCCTCAGTCTCTGCCTCTGTGAAATGGGGAGAGCAGAGGCGTCCACCCCAGCCACCGTGACGAGGCATGACGAGTCCTTGGCACATGGCTGGTGCTAGACACGTGCCCATGTGTGTAAGTGGTTTTCAAGATGCACTCAGAGCTGGGGGGGTTCTAAGAAGGGGGAGTCCTGCCCCATTGGGGGTCAGAGGGGCTGAGGCTCAGACCCAGCAGGCGTCTGGCAGGCCGTGCAGAGCCGGAGCGTGGAGGGCAAGCGGCTCCGGGTTCTGGTCTGGCCGGAGCAGGGGAGAGTGGAGGATGGGGGTTGGGGGTGGAGGACGGCGGCCTCGCACAGCAGGCTGGCAGGTGGGGGCCGAGGGAGGGCTCCGGGGGCGGGAGGGACGGGGTGCCATCTCACGTCCCTGCTGGCTCGGAGCCTGCCCAGGTCGAGTTGGCTCCCAGCCTGGCCCCGTCCTCTCCCCCTCCGTCTCCAGGGGCAGCGACACCCCCAAAGCTGCCAGCCTGCCTTTTTCCACTCTGCCCCTGCAGCTCCCCAGCCAGTCACCTCCCCTGCTCCCGGAGAACCGGGGGTCATTTCAGTCCTGTTCAGAGCTGGACGCCTTCCCCGCAGCCAGCTGGTCTGTGTCCAGGCGGCCAGGCCTCGGACGGGAGCCACACACAGGCCACCCCCTGCTCTGCGCTGCGCCGCCCCTCCGAGGGCAGCTCAGCTCCCGCCACTCCGCAGGGGCTCCTCGGCCGCCACGGCCCAGCCACCTGTCTCCCCGCTTGGGACCATCCCTCGCGGCCCCTTCCTCCTCCTTAATGGCTGCAACACGTGTACTGCTCCGCTCCCCCCAACCCCCTCCCTCCTGAAGCTGACGGCCTGGAGTTCACAGCTGCAAACATACACGCACGCACACACACACATGCACACACTCACACATGCACACTCATACATGCACACACACATTCACACACTCACACACATGCACACTCACACATGCACACACTCTCACACGCTCACATGCACACACATTCATACATACTGTCTCACACACACACATGCACACTCTCATACATGCACACACATTCACACACTCACATACGCACACACATGCACACTCACACATGCACACACTCTCACACGCTCACATGCACACACATTCATACATACTGTCTCACACACACACATGCACACACTCACACATGCACACTCTCATACATGCACACATTCACACGTGCACACACACTCACATGCACACACATACTCTCACACGCACTCACACACATGCACACATTCACACACGTGCACACACATGCACTCTCATACATGCACACACATTCACACACTCACATTCACATACTCACATGCACACACATTCACATACTCTCACACATGCACACACACATGCACACACACACTCTCACACACATTCACACTCACTCTCACACATGCACGCACTCACACACACATTCACACACACTCACATTCACACTCACATGCACACACCCATGCACATACACACTCTCACACACGCACACACACATGCACACTCTCATACATGCACACACATTCACACACTCACATGCACACATACACACACATACACACTCTCACATTCACACACACGCATACTCTCATTCACACTCACATTCACACACATGCACACACACATTCACAGTCACATGCACACACACATGCACATACTCTCATTCACATTCACACACACATGCACACACTCACATGCGCACACATACTCTCACACATGCACACACATACTCTCACACATGCACACACATACTCTCACATTCACACAGTCACATGCACACACTCACACACATACTCTCACACACACACTCACTCATGCACAGAACCAACTGTGCGTGTTCCCTGCTCCAAGCGGGTCTGCGGCTCCGAGGGTCCCACCACTCAGCGCCCGACATCGTGTGTCCCCACCACTGTCTCCCACGGGCCGGGGCTGGGGCCGTGACAGGCCCACGGGGGCTGCGTACCTCCCCCCACCCGGACCCGCACACAGCGGGCTCTGCTGTTCCCATCTGGAGAGGGAACCGGCTCCGCACAGCCCAGACTGAAAGGTGCGGCAGCCCCGCCTCTCTGGGCTTTCATTCATTCCTTTAACGTCATTCATTCAGCCAGGTTTGCCAAACACCCACCAAGTGCCGGGCTTGGGCGTGGTGGTCAGGGCAGGGGTCCAGCCAGCCAGAGCCCCCGGCCCTGGTTCCTGCTGTCCAGGGGTGACACGGCCCAGGCAGCCCGACACCAACAGCTCAGCCACAGGCGGCGAGTGCCAAGACGGGAGTGACGTGGCACGTGGGGACAGGGTGCAGGAGCCCCTGAGCTGGCCATGGAGGGCAGGGCACCGTCTGCCATGGAAGCCGTCCCCACAGACGGTCTGGCCTGCACCAGACGGAGGAGGGGCAGGAAGTGCCTTCCTGCAGGGGAGGTGGGGAGGGGAGCCGGCGTGCAGGGGGCTGGGGCACGGGTCTGGGCCGTGAATGCCTGGGGGTCTCTGTCCGTGCTTAGACTTCGCCCGGAGGCTGTGGGTGCCTCGGGAGGGCCTCAAGCAGAAGAGTGACCCAACCGGACGCACCGCGTCAGATGTTTCATTGCAAACCACAGCAACCAGCTCCAGCGACTGAAGACAAAATAGAGGTTTCTGGAAAGGCATGCAGGGCCCCCAGCTGGAAAGAAGGGGGAGCAGGTAAGCCACACAAAGCAGGAGCACCCGGGTGGCCTCTTCCACACCCAGACTCCGACTCCCAGGAGAAGGAGCGCGCAGGCCAGCCACAAGCGGCCCTGCACCCGCCGGCACCGGAGCCAGCCCCGCTCGCCACAGCGCATCGCACGGATGCCACGTCCGCGGGGCCTAAGACGCAGACTCGAGACGTGCACGGTCTGTGTGTGGAGTTCTAGAACAGGCAAAGGCGGGGACCGGGACAGGAATCCAGTCAGCGGCTGCCGCTGGGGCCGCCCTGGGATGTGGGGTTACGCAGGTGTGGGCATTTGTTGAAACTCATCGGACTGCGCATTTAAAACCTGCGCATTTTGTCCTGCGTGAATCACATCATGGGGGAAACATAAAATGGAAGCAGGAGCCATCCTTTTGCTGACCACAAATCCGTCAATGCGGGGACAGAGTGTGTGCCTGGGTGGCTCGGACCACTCACACACCCTTGCTTGGCCGGGGATGGGGCACCCCACCAGACAGCTCCCCAAGACCTCGTGCGACAAAGCCGTGGTTCTCTCGCCTCGCGCCACCTGCAGACACGTGACCCAAGCAGCAGCGTCCTCATTCTGGGGAGAGGGCCGGGGCGGACACGTCCGAAAGTCAGAGATCGTGCTCAGGGGCACTTTCCCCACGGCTGTGGCCTGAGAGCAAAACAGTGTGGTCCCCTGGAGTCAACTCCTCCGGCTTCCCAAAAAAAAAAAAAACCTCAGAGGCGAGTGCTGGTCACATGGCACATCAGCTGTTGGACCCTCTCCATGTGTCCTCGACATGTGCTCTGGTGTCCCAGGGCATTTAAACCCTCCCGTGGGCGCCCGGCAGCTGCCACCGGGGCCTTCTCCGTCGCGAGCCCTGCCTGGGGCCTGCAGCCTGCGCCCGCCAGAGCCTCCCTCCTCGCCCATGGGGACGCTGGTGGCCAAGCTGCTCCTGCCCACCCTCAGCAGCCTGGCCTTCCTGCCCACCGCCAGCATCGCCGCCAAGAGGCGGTTCCACATGGAGGCCATGGTCTACCTCTTCACCACCTTCTTCGTGGCGGTGAGTCTGGGGCCCGGGGAGACCCAGCGCCCTCCTACGGACGGAGGAGAGGGGCCGTCTGACACCACTTTTTTGAGTGATGAAGAGAAGTGATTTGGAAGCGAAAGAAAGAGACCAGGGTGGGGTCCAGAGACCAGAGGGAGGGCTAGGAGTTCTGCCCCTGCCTCAGTTTCCCCATCTGTGCCAGGAAGCTGCTCTGGGCTTCCTGCCCGCATCAGGGAGGCCAAGCAGACGCAGAACAGTCAGTCAGTTGAGGAAAGGCCCTTCCAGGGAGCCCCTCCTCCAGCCAGCACCCCGAGGCTGCCTGGGGTACCCACCCCTCCCCCACCTCTCTCCTGGCTAAGCCGAGGGGCCGAGAGCTGGCTGGGGGGGGACGACAGGGTGGGGGCTGGCCCCAGATTCTAGAACTGCCCTGTCCAGAGGGACCCGCTCACCTCGCTTGTCTCCCCCGGGGCTCCCCCCAACCCCCGCGTGTCTCTGACTCTTTCTGTGTCTAGTTTTCTCTCTGCTGCTCTTTTTTTTCCTTTCCATGTCTGGTTCTCTTTTGATTTCTGGAACTATAACCCCATGGAATTTACTCTCTAAATCTCTTGATCTCTCTCGAGCTGTGCTCCCTGACCCTGCAAGTGTCTCTCTGGGTCCCTCAGCCCTGCAGCTTGCTCCTGTCTGTCTGTGATCTGCCTCTGGCTAACCTGCCCTCTCTCCCTGTCCCGTGCCCTCCTTCCTCCAATGCCTGCCCGTCTCCGATGCCCCTGCCCTCTCCCCGTCGCCCGCTTTCCGCCAGACCGGTCTCCGTGGCGGCCCAGCCTGGCACACGCCTGCGCTGGGGGGGGCGAGCGTCCCACCAGCCTGCTCGTGGCAGCGCCAGGCCTGACCTGAGAAAAGCTGCAGCCCCCAGGCAGCTCCCGCCCAGCAGCAGGGCCTCTCTGGGCAGGAATGCCACGTGCACACGTGTGCACTCAGGCAGCCGGAGCAGGGGAGGCCCGTGAGCACACGCATGTTGGCAGACACGTAGTCACACGTCACGCCTGCATCCCAAGTCAGTCAAGTCCAATTCTGCCGGCAGCGGGAGAAGCCGAGTGTGCGCGTGGCGGGGGGGATGGGGGTGGCAAACACCCACTCAGGTTTGTGCTGCCCCCATAAGTGGCAGGGACCTGGGACAGGCCGGTCTTTGGCGGAACCAGGTGTCCCGGGTGGGAGAGACACCCGCCACAGCCGCGAGGACCCACGAGCCAGCGTCGGGGTGGGGACCGGGCCGGGTGCTCTACACAGGGCGTTATTTAGTCTTTTCACCCCCCACAGATGAGCCTAGTGTCGCGATTCTCATGTGACAGGTGAGGAAACTGAGTCCCAGAGAGGCTGAGCCACTCGCCCTGTAAGCACCAAACGCACTCCGGGGCTCCCAGCCCGCGCAAGGCATTTTCCAAATGCCATCCCACGCTGCTCCGCGGCCCGGCCTGGGTCCGGGCTAGGGGTGGGGGCACGAAAAACCAAGGCCCAGAGCAGAGACAGGACTTCTCTGCGGGCCCAAGGGCCTTGGGAGCAGGGAGAGAAGCCGGGGTCTTGTCCCCAAGGCCCACGTTAGACCCAGCCCGGCAAACCACAGGCACCGGCCAGGCCTCCCCCACAGCTGCCTCAGAGGCCCGCCCGGCCCCACCCTGCCCCACCCAGAGTGTCAGGGGCAGCTGCCGCCTGTGACAAATGTGTCCAGCCTCAAAGCCACACTCTGTGCCTCCCGGAGCTCCTCCCTCCACAGGACTCCTCTCGACCAGGACCCTCCCGTGACAGTCGCCGTTTCTGGGCACACGAGCCCCACGGGTGGGTGTTCCCATCCCCCCTCGACAGAGGCGGCTCCACACGGCCGGCCGCGTGCCTGAGCTCCCGCTGGAACTGCTGCCCCAGCCACACGCCACCCCCCAGCGCCCTCGCTGGGCCAGGCCTGCCCCGTGCTTGGAGGGGTGGCATGGGGTGGCGGAGCCCAGAGCCAGCCCTGGCCTGGGCAGGTGGTGCCAAACAGAGCTGAGGGCCTAGGGGAGAGGCCAAGGTGGGCCAGCTTCCCCTGACCCTCCACACACACAGCAAGCGGTCTGTACTGGCGCTGCCTTATATCCGGGACCAGGCAGGGGCCACTCCTGCTCCGATGGGGGCAGAATCTCACCGTGAATGAGTCTCACCACACGGCCGTCTGTGCTATGAGGGGGCGGCACAGAGACAGCAGGCACGGGGGGCCAGGACAGGAGCGGCAGGTGCCATTCTGGAAGGAGCCAGGAGAGCAGGACAACACCATAGGCACCCCCCCTCCTCCAGCCCGCACTTAAATAGCTTGATCAGGCCCCACCTGAAGCTTCTCTTTCTCCAAGCTAAATAGTCATGCCCACCACCTGGTTATCCTCCTCTGGCCTCCTCTTTGCCTGAAGCTCCACACGGTTCTCTGGGAGAACAATAAGACGCGGGGCTGACCGCCTCCTCCCTTGTTCTGGAGGCTATATCTCTATTAATGCCTCCCAGGTGCCCTGCCACTTTAGGCCGCGTGCCATTGCACGCAGTCGGAGCTCTCTAAATCGACCTGACTTGCCCGACTCACCAGGTGACCCCGGGCCCTGCTGCCTCTGCGGCGTCCCTGCCGCCTCCAGGCCCGGCCGCCTTCCAACCCGCCGCCCCCGCCGCGCTGGGCGCACCAAGAGTTGATTGTGCTGGTTTCCAGGCCTGTTTATGCCAGTTGAACTTGTCAAAATAATTATGTCATGTAATTAAATATTACTTAGAATGATGAAATGTGAGCCCAACAGGAGCGAGAGCTGTTTTCTGGGAGGCGTCTGCCGGGGACGCAGGTGTTGGGCAGACAGCTGCAGGGGAGCGGGCCGGGCAGTGGGTGCTGCGCGCCACACCTGCTGGGCTCCAGAGCTTCCTCCACTTTAAAGAAACAGAAACCGAAAGCTTCGGACCAGCCGCTCTCGGCGGGCAGTCCCCGCGCGGCAGCCCCTGGGAATCTGCTAGAAGTGCACATCCTCCCCCCAGCCCAGACGACCGAACCAGCCGCCACGGGGTGGGGTGCGGCAGCCTGAGTCGTCACACCCCCAGGGTCCTGCTGCCCACGCAGGTCTGCAGCGCCGCGTGTGGTCAGGCCACAGGAGCCCCCAAGAGCAAGCTGACTCCAGGGACGGAAGCCCGGCCGTGCAAGGCCGGCGCTGAAGGTCCGTGCAGATCACATTTTAGGCCCCACCTGGGCAGGCTTCCTCTGAGCGACCGCTCAGCCTCCGTGCAGACGTTCGCTGAGACCCCAGAGCACCGAAGCCCTGAGCCCCTCACATGCATGCTCCATTTAGTCCCTTCCTGCGAGGGGAGTCCTTGGCAGCACCCCCCGTTTCAGCAGGAAACTGAGGCACAGAGACATCAAGTGACTTGCCCAAGGTCTCTCAGCTAGCTAGTGGCCTGGCTCCTGGGGGCTGCGGCTCGGGGGGCCAGCCCTCCCCCTGGGCTCCAGCCCCGCCCGTGACCCTGCGGGTTTCCCGGCAGCTCCACCACGCCTGCAGCGGGCCCGGCCTGTCCGTGCTGTGCTTCATGCGTCACGACGTCCTGGAGTACTTCAGCGTCTACGGGACAGCGCTGAGCATGTGGGTGTCCCTGATGGGTGAGTGGTCACCCTGCGGACACCCTGGCAGCCCCCGCCATCCCCGCCCACCCCGAGAACCTCCCCCTTTCCTGGGTGTCAGAGCCGTGTTCGCTGTGAACGAGAACATGCCGCCCTTAAACGCCTGCGTCCCACTTCTCAGATCCTTTTGCGACGACTCGGCTAACGAAAGCTTGCTGTACAAACTGGAACGGCCGAGGCCAACCCAGGGAAAACCGAAAGCGCGTCCTCCCGCGCCCTCCGCGGAGAACGCTGCTCCCGCCCAGGCCGCCCTGCGGCGCGGGGCCTCGTGGGGAAGGGCCGTCCAGAGCCCACTGTCCTGCACGACTGTTTTCCGTCACCACTGACCCGTGGCGACGTGAAGACACGGTCCCCATCACCTGAGGGGCCTGCTCACCCTCCGGGAAGCACCTCCTGGCATCCTCCCCCGTGGCCCTGACCTGTGTGCAGGAACAGGCCGCTGCGCGCTGGTCCCGCTGCTCTGCGCGGGAAGCAGCCGGCGTTGCTTCAAAACTGGCGGGAACTCAAACCTCTCTGGCCGAGGGCACCCGGGGGCCGCGTCCTGGCAGCGGCAGAGGCCAGGGCAGCCGCTCACCTCCCGCCTCTCCCGCCCCCAGCCCTGGCTGACTTCGACGAACCCAAGAGGTCGACATTTGTGATGTTCGGCGTCCTGACCATCGCCGTGCGCGTCTACCACGACCGCTGGGGCTACGGGGTGTACTCGGGCCCCATCGGCACGGCCGTCCTCATCATCGCGGCCAAGTGGGTGCGTATTGCGTGCGCGTTGACCGACGGACGGTGAGGTGACGCCAGAAACCTGGCTTCTGATGTGTCCCCTCGTCGCTGGCGCCATGGTTACTCTGAGTGGGGGCCAGGGCTGCGTTAGAGACGCAACTTCGGCTTGGAAAACGGCCGGGGCCGACCTGAGAGGACGTCCTGCAGTGGGTGAGCCTGAACTGGGCCCCAGCGGGGAGCGGGGCGTGGCATGAGGCTGGAGCAGCCCGAGCCGCGGTCTCCACTGCTGACGGCCCCTGCAGAGCACCTGGGAGCTGCACCCACAGGCCCTGCGCACACGTCCCCAGAGCTCCCTGCAGCCTCTGCTGCACCAAGGCCCTCCCGCTGCATGGACCAAAACCCACTCAAACTAGCCCAAGCTAAAGAGGGACGTCCCAGCAGGGCAGACCCGGGCAGGAGGGAGCTAAGCTGTCAGGGGCCAGATGCAGACCTGAGGGCTTCACCCTGGCTGGCTTTCCCCAAAGTGCACATCCCTCTGCCACATTTACCCCTTTGGGTGCCACCTGGGGTCTTGGGGTCCTCACTGTGAGTGCTGGGAGGAGACCTGGTCTGGTCCTGCCCAAGCCACAGTGCCCCTCCAGGCATGGCCGGGCCTCGGACGCCAGCCAGCCAGCCAGCCAGCCAGAGGGTCGGTCCCAGGAAGAGGGGCCAGGCAGGGCGGGCTGTGCAGAAGGGGCCACCAACCTGCTTTACAGCCCTGGAGAGGGAGAAGAAAGTTCTGGTGGCAAGCTTTCCAAACCTGCCCCACTCCGCTCTATAGCCAAGGAGGACAGGATTTATTGTGCCGTTTGGTTAAGAAAGAAACCGAGAGATCAGCGACCTCACAAGCAGTCAGGGCAGGGCCGGGGCCAGGCCAGGAGTTGACTTTCTGAGCAGGTGAGGCAGAGGAGCCTCCCTCTCTCCAACCTGGGGAAGCAGGGGACCCCTGGGCTGCCCCGAGAAGGGAGAGGGAACGTGTTAGGTGTGACTTGTCCCCAAGCGAGGACCAGCAATGCACCTGTGGAACCCCAGGGTCGGGGTTCTGGACACCCCCTCACTTCTGGCTCCGCCCCGGGGCTGTTCCTCCTCGGGGTTCAATCAGCTGGACACAATGCACTTGTTAGCAAAGTGCCACGAGACTCCCAAGGCCTGGAGCTGTGCATCTGGCCCCAGGAACAGGAGGCGTTCTGCCCGCCTGCCTGCATCTGGGCTCAAATTATGTTCTCTAGCTCATTTAACATGGAGTTTATTTTGGATTTCCAAGGGCAGTTGTTTCCTGGAATGAGGGTGGATTTCTCTCCCGGTGGCTCCTCTCTTCTTGGGAGGGGTTTGGGAGCTACCCTCAGGGGAGGAAGTGACAAGTGACAAGAGCTGGGTGGCACCACCTCTCCGCCCCAGCGCTGCCACTGAGGGGTGGGCAGATGGGGACTCTGGGCCCCGGTCACCTGCACCCAGGGTCACCCTGTCTGGCTGCCCCGCACCGGCGCAGGGCAAGTTCCAGGACACTGACCACGGAGCATCCTCTCACGACTCGTTTGGTGGCAAAACCTGCCGTGGCTGCCCGTGGGCTGTGTGGTCTCGGAGCCCCCCACGCGGCACTGCCTGCAGTCAGGGTGCCGCCCCACCCTGGGCTAATGCCTCACGCTGTGAGTGACAGTTTCTGCTGAAATCTGAACATCCTGAGCCCCGAAACGCCTCTGTCCCCAGGGCCGGTGTCACAGGAGGGCACCCTGTGTCTAGTTCGCCCCTCTCTGCGGGCTGCCCCATCTTTCTAGGCCTAACTACCCGCCTGGGCCTCGCTCTGACCTCGGCGTCTGAGACGTCAGTATCTGAGAAGCAGTGCTGGCTACGTTTGTCCGATAAACATTAAGATAGGACCTTAAACTAGTAAAGCAAACGATGTTTACGTGCCTGGTAAAGTTGTCCCACGGGCCACCACAAGTGCCACCGCCATGGGCCACCCTGGCTGGCAGGTGCCAAGTACACCGGTGTCCTTCCGCTGTTGACAGTCACCACGTCTGGTCCCCGGGGCTCCCCTCGGGCGGGAGATGGCAGCACGCAGGTGGCCTGGCACATGCCACAGAGGCGGGAGGGGGACGGGAGGGGAGCGGGAGGTCTCCGTGGGACATGTTGGCCACAGAGGACCCCAGCCTGCCGTCTACGCTGGGCTCTCCCCGGCCCCTGGTCGGGCAGAAGGAGCCCTGCGGCCCGCGCACGTCGGGGCATCTCTGCCTAAAGGTGGCCAGCTCCGGGGGCGTGCTGAGGCCTGAGAGCCCGCTGTGACCACCCTTCCCTGCAGCTGCAGAAGATGAGGGAGAAGAAGGGCCTATACCCCGACGCCAGCGTCTACACCCAGCAGCTGGGCCCCGGCCTCTGCTTCGGCGCACTGGCCCTCATGCTCCGCTTCTTCTTTGAGGTACCGAGCCTGGCGGGGCAGTGCCCCGTCCACCCGAGCCAGCCTGGCATGGCCTTGCTCCAGGAGGGGTGTCAGAGGCATCAGCCTGTGTGGGCCTGGGGGTCGCAGGGAGACCAGAGCTGACCTGCAGGGAGCTCCTGGCTCAGAGGCCTGGCCAGCCCGAGAGGGGCCTGGGGCAGGTGTGGGGGGAGAAGATGGGGTGCAGGGGGAGGAAGGGGGGAAGAAAGAGAGGGAGGGAGAGGAGAGGATGGAGGGAGGGCAGGAGGGGGCAGAGGGGCAGAGGGAGGGAGCCCAACCTCCAGTCAGCAGCCCGGAGAGCAGCACAGACCCTCGCCGCCCTGGGGTTGGGTGGGGGGAGGCCGCTGTGAGCTGGGGTGGGAGCCCCCTTCCTGCAGGGGACCCGGGCTCCAGGGGCTTGGCTGGGGGGTCCGAGGCCCCAGACCAATTCCCTGCCCCCGCAGGACTGGGACTACACGTACGTCCACAGCTTCTACCACTGTGCCCTGGCCATGTCCTTTGTCCTGCTGCTGCCCAAGGTCAACAAGAAGGCGGGAACCGCGGGGGCCCCGGCCAAGCTGGGCTGCTCCACTCTGTGCTGCGCGTGCGTCTGACCTCGCACCCCGCGCTGACCCCACCCGCCTCTCCCCCCCAAAGTCTCTCCCCGGATTCCTCCTGTCCTCCCTGCCCGAGCACCCAGCAGACGCGGCCTCTACGGCATCCCCAGCGGCCCCCGGGGGATGCGTGAAGCACCCGCCATGCTGTGCCGAGCGGTTCTGAGGAACCTGCGTGCAGTTTCACCGGGCGCACAGCTCCACACTAGAGAGAGACGGGCTGTCTCCTCCTGGCCTCACCGTGACCGACAGGCCTGTCCTGGGAGCCCTGAGTCCAGGGTCCGCCCACCCCACCCCCACCCCCACCCCCACAAGCTGGAGACCAGTGCCTGCCGCGGACGGGGGTCGCCCAGCACCCTGGGCCTGTGCCCGCCCCGTGTCATCTGTTTTCTCCTGGAAGCTGGTATCACTCCTGTGTCCTGTGTCCCTGGGCTCTGAACGCACCCATTTGGGAAGCCGGGGCCGGCGGAGTCAGCTCTGTCCCCTGCCCGGGCCTGCTGCTCACCCACCCTCCCCGCCGGGCTCCTGAGCAGAGCTGTCTCTGTAGCAACACCCAGTAAGAAGTGCCTTGATTTATTGACCTCGCCGTGTGCCAGACGCTCTATATACGTCCTAATTCCTAAAACAAGACCCCGGTGGAGCTGCAGGGCTCCCATCCTGCACACCAACGCCCCAGGCTCTTGGGCGGGCAGCCTGCGCAGGGCCAGAGCCGGGAGGCGCCATGCTGAGCTCGCACCCGCCGAAGCGGCCCGTCCCTGTCCTCGTCCTACACCTGGCTCCCAGCCCTGCCTGCTGCCCCCCGCGTGGGAAGGGGTGCTGGGGTACCGTGACCCTGAGCAGGGCCGCGGGGCCCAGACTCTGGGCTCCCGCCTGCGACGGTCCGGGGGTGGTGGGACCGGCTCCCAGACATCACCTCACAACCTGCACCTCCCAGCACCTAGCCCACCCTTCCCTGGCAGGCCCGGGCCCAGCTGCCAGGCAGGAAGTTACCTACACCTGTCCAGGGCCTGTTTGTGTTTCCAGACGGTGCCACCCAGGTCCTCTCCGCACAGGGGAGGGGGTTGTCCTGAAGTCACCTCCCCCATGCTTTAGGGGCTGGGGAGGGCCGGCAGCACACCTCAGGTGGGGACACTGTCTGCTCCAGCTCCTTGGCCTGGCCGCCCCAAGTCCCCGTGTCCCAGGGGGCCCTGGCCTGCCCCTTCCTCAACCCTCGTCCCTCCGGGCAGCAGAGGGCGGGCACAGAAGACAGAGCCGCCTGCTGCTGGCGCTTCCTGATGCCGCCCTCCCCTGCTGGCTCTTGGGGTCCTCACTGAGCTTGTGGGGGGGGCCAGGGTAGGATGTCACCCCCGCCTTTCAGATGAGAAAGCTGAGGCTCCACATCCAGGGCCCCAGGGCACCCGACAGGGAGCAGTGACTGTCCTGAGTGTCCCCATCCTCCCACCCGACTGCTGTGCCCGGACACAGCGGGGGTGTGGCACTGCTTGTGTTGGCTTCCAGGCTGCCTGGGGGGTGCACACACACGTACACACACGCCACACAGACACGCATGCACACGTGCACGTACACACACATTCCGCACGTGGGCTGTCGTGGAACCAGCACCCTCCCCTCTGGCCTGCGTGGACTCCGTCAGTCTCCACACCAGGCAATAGGGAAGGGGCGGCCTTAGGACCCTGCAGGTAGGGGCGGCAGGGGGCACCCCTGCAGGAGCTGGTATATGCAAGGTGGCGGCCTCGGGTCACCTCCCCGCCTCCCACGCCCTCCTGGCTGCCCCGCCCCCTGTAGCAAGCGGGCCGGCCCCGCCTGCTCCGTGGCAACACATGGAAACTTGGAGGCGGCAGGGTGCTCCCGGGCAGGGAGGAGGACAGGGCCCTGCCAAGTGCATAAGGGCCACACCAGCGGCTCTGCGCTGTGGCGGCGCTGATTTATGAAGGCCATCTGGGAGCCCAGCCAAGTCTGTAAGTCACGGACAATTAGGAGGCGCACTCCAGCCCTCAGCCCTGCCCGCCGCAGTCCGCCTGGCCTCTCGGGCTCCAGGCCCAGCCTGCCCCGTCCACAGCGGGGTCAGCCCCCACCGCGACCCCTTGGGGCCCCAGCGCACAGTCCTGAGCCCACTTTGCAGAGGAGGGCACTGAGGGCCAAGGACGCCGGGCAGCTGCTGAGTTGGTGACGGGGCCAGAGTCTTGCCAGTCACCCCAGCAGTGCCTTCCTCCAGGGAGCCTCGGGCACCGAAGCCCACTTTGACATCTGGGGGGCTCTGACCAGGGGCCAGGAGGTGAGTGCCCGGGAGGGGGGCCACCCTGCTCCCTGGACACCCAGAACAGCCACCAGGACACTCACAGCTAACAGGAAAGAACCGTCGTGGCCCACAGACACTGCACCCCAGTCCCAGTGCTGTGAGCTGGGGTCTTCCTATCCCTGGAATCCTGAAGCCAGAGCGGCGCCCCCCGCCCCCGTCATCCCAACCCACCCCGGGCCACGGACAGAAGCCCCTCTCCTGCCCAGCCCCGGTGGGGGCCTAGGAAGCTCGAGTGCTGAGATTTCCTCCGGGGGAAACCCAGCCGAGCTGGCAGAGGAGCTCCAGATGTCCTGCAGTCCCAGGGCGGTGCCTTCCCCGGGAACTCGCTTTAATGGTGCAGATGCTCCGGGCGGCCTCTCGCCCACGCCTGGCGCCCGGGCACCTGAACCGTGGCTGGTGTGGCCGAGAAACCGAATCCTTAAATGTTAGTTAACGTTACCTAATGTAAATTCAAACGCCACACGGGAAGGGTTGCAGACGAAATACAGGACGCCCAGGTGCATCTGAATCTCATTTCAGAAATGAGATTCAAGAAATGATTCGTCGTTTATCCGAAACCCAGATTTAACCCAGCATCCTGCATCTCGTCCGGCTGCTACCGGGAGCGGTCGGGGCGGATCCGCGCACACAGGAGTTTGGAAACCCTGGTTAAGCCGAGGGACACAGGCAGAGGGCTGCGGGGTCCTGCTCTGGCTGTGGCCTCGCTGCCAGGACACAGGCGGCGAGAGAGTGTTGTCCTCCCTGCTGGATCATTTCAAACTGGGGGGACAGGTGGGCACCGGCGTGCCCAGGCACAGCCGACACCCCTCCTGGCACACACACGCGGCAGCGCGGCGCACCTCGCAGCACCGACGGACGAGCTCTATAAACACCGACGGCAGCGTAGACAAAACAGTCTATTGTAGCCGCCGCCCCCCCCGTCCCCCCGCCGGTGCGAGGCTGGCACGCCGGGGAGCCCCAGGACGTCCTGTTTGCACAAGCCGAGGTGTTTTTGTCGGAGGGCAGTCTGCGTGCTGTGGCCTTTGTCGTGTCTGCTACTGAAATTTCCTGTCTCTGTTATTCTCCTCTCCAGTAAGAAGATCTGAAACCCAAAACTTTTATTGCCCTTTTAAAGAGGCTTTACAGCTCCCCATCTGCTTCATACTGTCCTGCCGGGGCTGGGGCTGTCGTTACGGAGGCTGCGGCCAGCTCAGCCGCAGGGGTTGGCTGGAAGGGCTGGGGGGGGCGGGGGGGCGGAGGATGTTTCTGCAGAGTCTGCAAGACGCCTGGGTGTCACACACTCCTGCCGTTAGCGGATTAGCTAAGCTAGCTGCAGACCGCGTCAGTGGGTACGAGCCCCCTGGCCACCGCCGATGGCTCGGTGACCTCGAGCCAGCTCCTCCCATCTCTGCACCCTCACCTCTGGGTAGGAACAGCAGCCTCGGGCCACTCGGGCCCCTGCCGGTGAGTTAAGTCAGAAGCCGGCTGATCAGAAGGGTAGGGGGGTGGTATAAAAGGCAGCTCAGCCTCAGTTTCCCCATTTGTAATAGTGGCCACCTCACACGGATGTCGTCGAGATGAATGAGACCATTTAATACAAAGCACCTAGAGCAGTATTTTAAAATGGCCATGGTCATATTCAAAGGCAGGAAGGGAGAGCTCCAGAATCCACCGGCACTGTCCTTACCATCGGGGAGTCACCGCAGCAAAGGGACCAAACACCCCCACTTGCCAAGGAAACAAAATGCTTCAAACCAAGTGCGTGAGGATTAGGGTTAGGGAAGAAGCAAGGAAGGCTGCCTGGAGGAGGCAGGTGCGAGACTGAAGCTAGAAGAGCGACTGGACCCTGCGAGCCTGCAGATGCTTGTGCTGGGGCCACGTCTGTGACGGCGGCGAGTTCCGTGGCCTGGGTCTGCACGTGCCCCGTGCCCTGAGCCTCCCCGCCGCCTGCACAAAGAAAATGGCGCCAGCAGCGGCACTGGCCTTGCTGCCGTCGCGGCATCTGTCCCAGGACAGGAGAGACAGGTTTGTCCTGGAGGATGTCCGTCTGGCACTCGTGGCCACCTATGGCCAAAGGTGAAGGAAGCAGGTGGCTGCGCCGGGGTGGCGGTCAGCTGGCGTGTGACCGGGACTCGGGAGGCAGACAGACGTGGCTGGCCTCACGCTGTGGCCTTGCACACTAAAGGACTGATGGGTGACCCTTCCCCTCCCAGCCCTGGGTCATGTCACCAGCTCTGTCCTGGGGTTCTCTGTCCCTCCCCAATGCCTGACGTGGACAGCAGGAAGCGGGGCCCAGCCTCCAGCTGAAAACCCGCCCCTCCTGGTGCGACCACACTCTGGGCAGCTTCCCCCTACGCCCAGGACGCCAGTGAGCCGGCCGGACCTGGGCTCCGCCTTCCAGCCACACGCAGCCGGGCAGGGGAGGCGGACACAGAGCCGAGCCCTCGCCTCAGGGAAGGTGACGGGTCAGAAAGGCTTCCGGGCAGAGGGTGCTGTCGGGAGACCCGAAGGAGAAGGGGACAGTGGCCCAGGGAGACGGTGAAAGATAGAACGGGGCCCGTCCAGGAGCTGTAGGGCCCACGTGGCCCGGAGGGCTGATGGGCCGGGTCCGGGGGGTCCGAGGGTCGCAGGCAGGAAGCCGGTGGGGCAGTGCAGGAAGAGCCCAAGAAGGCCCCTGCCATTCGGGAGGGGGCCCAGCCCGGCCAGGAGGGGGATGGGGAGGGGGGGCACATCGGCAGGGCTCTGGGAGGGCCTCGCCGGCTCCCCGTGCCCTGTGCCTCCCGGTGGCACAAAGCCTGGTCATCGTCAGTCACTGTGGCGCCCAGGAGGTGTCCGCCGGCAGCTCTCGGCCTTGGGAGAAAACTCAGCCGGGAGCTTTTGGACGGGTGACTTGTTCTGTGAAGCAGCAGGCGCGAGGCCACCACCCCCGCGTCCCCAGTCATTCTCCCCCCCATCCTCTGCAGGGTGGGGAAGAGGACCGGAGGGACAGCCACAGCGCAGGGCGTGGCACAGGACAACCTCAGCCCAGCAGGGCCAGGCACCCTCGGGAGTCGGGAGCTCAGCGCTGGCTGCGGCGGTCCCGGCCGGGTTCCCGCGCTCCGCCTGGCGTGCTGTTGGCAGCCGCAGATATTTGCCACAGATATTTGTCAAATGAATGGGCGAGTGGATTTTTCCATATCTGTCTTGGCAAGGGCAGGCTCATGCCTCCCTGACTAGTCCACACTCAAAAACAATCCGTCGGTGACCACAGGAGATTCGGCCGCGGCCCCGCTGACCTGCGCGCTGGCAGCCGGCGGAGTAGTGACCCACACGCTGGGCAAGGAACCAGCTCCGAATGCCACTGCAGGGCTGTGCAGACTCGGGCGAGGCCCTTCAGCCCCCAACAGCCCCGGTAGTGACACCTGTCACCCTACCGGGCCGTCCAAGGGGACAACAGAGGTCAAGGTACACCCTGCCCCCAACGAGAGGACCCGTCCTGACTCTGCCTCGACCTCACGGGCAAACCGGTGCCAGGCGGTCAACCCGCCGTGCTGTCCGGGCTGAGGGGATGTGAGCTGAGGGAGGCAGAAGAAATGAAGGCTTCATCCCGCTGGCAGGGAGCCCCGTTAGCCGGGGAGCCTGGGCCCACCCCGGGGAGCCAGCAGACAGCTGCGACCACCCCCGTTTCAGGGCCAGCTGCCGGGCCTGGCCAGGGCTCCTGCCCCATCGCGCCCTTCCCTTCCGAGAAGCCAGGCCTCCTGTGCCTCCGCTGGGTTTCGTTTTCCTAACAGCTTGGCTAACGGGAGCTGGCTGGCCCAGGGCCCCAGCTGGAGCCGGGCTATCGGGTAGCCGTGGCCACATCTGGAAGATGTTTGGGCAGAGCTCGCCCTCACACCGCAGCAGGCTGATAAGCGTCTGCTGCCGGCTCAGGGCTCCGGGAAGCCGCGGCCTCAGCCTGCCAGCCCTGGCTGCTCCAGCCTCCCTGGGGTGAGGAAGGAGGGTCAGCGGGAACTGGCTCTGCCAGCTGGTTCCAGAAACCACAGAATGGCAGAACTGAAGATGTCGGCACGAAAGGCAGCCCCAGAGGCCGGAGCAGTCTGCAGACACCTGCTGTCCTGTGCTGGCCCCTCAGTGCCGGCATCCTACCGGCTGTGGCCACTCCCACGGCGGACTGCAGGCCTGGAAGGGCTCTCTCGCCTGTGGCGAGCTCCTCATCATCTTAGACATCTTGGCTGTACCCATTTCACAGACTGGAAAACTGAGGGGCAGTTACGTGTCAGTGTGGCGGCCTCCCTTGTCCTGCCGCCTCTTGGCGCAACGGAGGACCTCGCTGTGGACTGTCCAAGCCGCTGGGCACGGCTGCTGGACTGCAGGCGCTCGGGGAACTTGGCCGCTGGGTTCGCCGCCTCGATGCGCGGCAGGACAGGAATTCCGGGCCGCCTCCTCCGAGCCTGGTGCATGACTGATCACACAGGCAGCGCCCGGCAAATGGACAAGTGCGTGAGTCAGGAGGCAGCCGAGCGGGACAAGGGGCAGGAGGAATGACAGCCAGCCACTGAGCTCCCGGCGCCTGCGCACACCGTTAGCGGCGCTGTGGACGGTAACTCAGGTCGCTCAGCGTCCCTGCGAGGCAGCTACAAGGACCGTCCTCGTTCCATCCTCATTACGATGTCCTCTCCCCCAGTTTGCAGAAAAGGGGATTTCAGGCTATTTTATCATCACTGTTGTTGCTGATGTCTAACTGGTACTGAGGTCGTGAAACGCAGTCGATGACACCATGACACCCCAGCTGTTCGCAGCGGCTGATCCACTCCTCGTCCCGGAGTGTGGTCACACTCGGTAACCCCCCATGGTGCCTGGAAGCGCCGCTCCTCACCCTCCGTAGGAGCCGTCGGGCCGAGCTCGTTGGGTCGTGCCGCTTAATCCCCTGCCTGCCTACTGAGCAACTGCCAACCGCTGCCGACCGCCGAGGGGTGCGAAACCCCACGACGCCACCGGGACACACGACGTCCACGCGCGCACGCCCTCACGCCGTACCCCCACGGACTCGAAAACTCGGGAACTGCTGGCAGAAAACATCACAGAGAACCTCTGTGACCTTGGATTAAGCAAATACCTCCAAGATATGACACCGAAAGTATGATCCATCAGAGAAAAAATGGATAAACTGGACCATCAAAATTTTAAATTTTGCCTTTCAAAAGGCATCATTAAGAAACAGACTGGGAGGAAATATTTGCAAAACACACACGTGACGAAGAGCTTGTATCCAGAGCACACAAATAAACTCTCAAGACGCAATCACGAGAAGATGAACAACCCAGTTTAAAACACGGGCGACAGACCTGAACGGGCCCGTCGCCGGAGGCCGGCAGGTGTGTGAAAAGGCGCTCAGCATCATCGGTCGTCAGGGAAACACAAGTCAAAGCCAACTGAGAGGCCACGTCGTCACACCCACGGGGGCGGCTGCCGCCAGGAAGACAGCCAGCCACGGAGCGCTCTAGTTTTACCTTTTCTAGAAATTTCATATAAGTAGAATCAGACGATTGCTAGAAAAGATTCGAAAAGCAAGAGAGACAGAAACAGCGCACTGGTTGTCTAGGGCTGGGGGTGGGGCAGGAGTCGGTGCCAGTGAAAATGGGGGGGAGGGGAGGGCCCCAAACTGACTGTAGCAGGTGTCACAAACCAGCGCAAACTCACAAAACTCGGTGAACTTAAGATGGATGAGTTTGTAATAGGAAATGATTTTTTTTAAACTCCCCCTCTCCGATGGTCTTTCTCCTGGTAGTTCTGCCTAATTTTGCTTCATTGATTATTAACGTATTTTGAGGTTTTGTTATTAGGCACATTCAAGATAAGAACAGCCATATTTTCCCAATAAATCACACTTTTTTATCATTAAGCAATGGATTCTTCATTTCTAGTAGTTCTTTTTGACTTAAAGTATATTTTTCTGATATGATCATAGTCTTTCCTATGTTTTCTTTGGCCTAGTACTTGCATAAACTTTTACTGTCTGTATTTTCGTACCTTTATGTTTCAGACACGTTTCTTTTAAAGGGCTTATGGCTGAACTTTGTCCTTTCTATCTGGCCCGAAATCACTGTCTTCTCATGATCACATTGTTTGTTTCCATATATTGCCGTTGCCAGTATGGTTGGACCATTTCCTACCACGTTATTTTGTCTTTCCTATTTATTCTACCTTTACTGTATCTCTTTTTCTTTGCTTTCTTGCCTTCTTTAGGATTATTGGGGTTTTTAAATTCTACTTTCTCCTCTGTTGGGCTAGAATTTATACACTATTTCTATTCCTTCGGTGGTTGCTCGTCAAAGGCTACAGTAAATCATATCTCTACCCTCCCCCTGGACTCACAGGGACTTTAGAACCTTTTAATTCCAATTATTGTCATCCTAACTTTAAGACCATCATTACCTTGTATTTTCACTCCATCTTCATCTAAACCCCATGTGACGTTTGCACCGTCGATATTTGCTTGGATTTGCCCACACATGTAACGATCTCTCTGCCTTTCATCTCTTCCTAAGCCCCAGTCTTTGCACCAGGGTCACCTGCCTTCTGCCTCAAATGTATCCAAGACTTCCTCAAACAGGTTGCGTGGGACGCCGTCTTGGTTTCGATTATCTTTACATTTTTCTCTGGACGTTGAATTCCAGGCCGACGATCGCGTGCTCTCAGCACTCGGAAGACACCACTTCTCGGTTTTCTAGCTCCGTTGTTGCTACTGAAAAGTATGCTCTCGGCTTAACTGTCTTCGGAGGTAATCTGTGTTTTCTCTCTGTCTCTTTTTCAAGACTTCTTTGGTCTTTGGTGTTCTGCGTTTTTATTCTGATGTGACTAGGTGTAGGATCCTTTTTTTTAAACCTGCCTGAGAATCACTGGGCTTCTTACATTTGTGAGTTGCTATGTTTCATTATATCTGAAACAGTTTCAGCCAGAATCCTCTTCAAATGCTGCCCCTACCCCTTCCATCTCTCTTCGTTTTCTGGAACTCCCATTAGCAACAGGTTTACCTTTGTCCTCTATTCTTCATGTTTTTGTTGGTTTTTTTTTTTTTTTTCATATTTTCCGGTTATCTTTGAGGAAGGTGATCATCCTGATTTCTTTTGCCTTACCCTTTGGGTTCACTAGTTCCCTCTTCAGTAGTGTCTAAACTGTGGTTAAACTATCTTTTGAAGGCCGGGCGCGGTGGCTCACGCCTGTAATCCTAGCACTCTGGGAGGCCGAGGCGGGTGGATTGCTCAAGGTCAGGAGTCCGAAACCAGCCTGAGCAAGAGCGAGACCCCGTCTCTACTACTAATAGAAAGAAATTAATTGGCCAACAAAATATATATAGAAAAAATTAGCCGGGCATGGTGGCGCATGCCTGTAGTCCCAGCTATTGGGAGGCTGAGGCAGAAGGATCACTTGAGCCCAGGAGTTTGAGGTTGCTGTGAGCTAGGCTGATGCCACGGCACTCTAGCCCGGGCAACAAAGTGAGACTCTGTCTCAAAAAAAAAAAAACTATCTTTTGAGTTTTTCATTTCAAGTATCATGCTTTCTATTTCTAAGAGTATGTTGCTTCTTTGTCAAGTATGCGTGTTCTTTATTAATATAGTCAAGCCTCTTTTGTTTCTTCCATAAAATACATTTATTTTATTTTCTGGTCCTGATACTTTTAGTATCTGAATCCTGCAGCTGATCTGAGTCTCTTGCCTATTGTTACTATGGGCTTTTACTCGTGGTACCTGCTTTCCTTGTGCATTGAGTGATTTTTGACTCAGAATTGCTCATGTGCTAGGGAACTTTGTGGAAACTTTCTGAGGCCTGAGGGAAAGGCGAGATTCCTACAGGAAGTGTGTGCACTCACTTCTGTCAAACAGCTGAAGCTCTTCCAGTCCCAGAATCCTTTGCTCTAAATCCCTTGTTTTGGGATAATTGAGGAAATGTGACTCCACGCTGCGCACACACATACACGGGCCGGGTTACAATTATGAATTCTTAGAGAATGTTTCTCCTCCCCCGCTCAGCACCAGAGCTTGAGCCAGGCCGTGCTGGTGCAGCACCCAGTGCGGGGGTAAATCTTCTAGTTTACCAAGACACTGAGGTGGAGCCCCAACTCGGTGGGGTGGTCTTCCAGCAGACCCTCCAGCATGGCCAGGCTCTGCGCTGTGTCTTCTGCCCTCCAGCCCCAGAGACAGCCCAAAATCATGCTCACCAACCTGAGCAAGAGCGAGATCCCGTCTCTACAAAAAATAGAAAAATCAGCCGGGCGTGGTGGTAGCACCTGCAGTCCCAGCTACTCGGGAGGCTGAGGCAGGAGGATCGCCTGAGCCTAGGAGTTGGAGGTCGCAGTGAGCTATGACGACACAACTACACTCTAGTCCAGGGCAATAGAGTGAGACTGTCTCCAAAAAAAAAAAAATTTTTAATGAAATTAAATTTAAACGTACAAGATGTGCAGATTTACCTAAGAGAATAGAAGAGTTTCAGTTCTCCAAATTCAGAAAGAAGAGCGGCTACGCTCTGGATATAGCACAAGTAAACAGCAGACCTACTTTGAATTCGTCTCGATCTACCGGTGACGATTTGCTTCAGTCACCAGTCTAACTGCTCTCCCCTCCCTGAAGATCAGCCACCCCTAAGCTCCCCCACTCCTGACAGCCTGCCCACACCTGAAATCCACACGTCCTAAAACTCCAGGCGAGGCCAGCAGTCTGCTCCGCCCCGGGACCCTGAGCCTTCCGATCACAGCCCTCCCGCGGTTAACAAACAAGAAGTGCAGCTCTCTGTTTCAGAGACGGAGAAGTGGCCGCCTCCTTCCACCCCCACAGCAACCCCAGCTTTGGTGTCCCCGTCCCCGTCTGGGCCCCCGCGTCCCCCCACCGGGCTGAGCATTCCCCACTGCCCAGTCGGGTCACGGCGATACTCAAACAGATGGGCATGTTTAAAATTCTATCCAGAGATTGTAGCTGCTTTCAGCAAGAGGGTTTGTGCAGGTTCTTAGTTGCCCCTACTGATAGGAACAGAAACCTCTTGCCCTTGTTTCACAGATGAGGAAACTGAGGCATGGGGGCATCACATAACTCACCCAAAACTGCAGAGCCAGCGTAGCCGGTTCAGACCTCGGGAGCCAGGCAGCCTGGCACTAAGGCCTATCAGCTTAACCTGCAGTAATTACTGAATTCATTCATTCATTCATCACTATGAACGGAGGGTCGTCCATGCGCCCTGGGGACAGCAGTGAGAGGCAGGCGGCCGCCTGCCCCACAGGGCTGACCTCCCCGTGAGAGTGGGGGCTGCCATGGGCCCCTCCAGCACATGCAGGCAGCAGGGGGACACGTACCCATACTGCCATCCAGGCTGGGCCCCTCCGCCAAGTCCCCAGGACAGGGCCTGGGCTTCCAGGCAGCAGCCCCCGGGAGCCCAGAGGAGGTTGCAACGTTCCTGAGGCCATGGCTTAGCCGACATTCGAACCTGAGCCCAGCTCCCCGCCTTCGAAGGCAGATGCCGCAGCGAGGATTCGGGGGGAGCTTCTGGCAGGACGCCTCTGGAATCATGGACGGCAAGGGTCACAGTGACTTCTCTCTGCCAGTGACCCTGGAGGTGACAAGGGAGTGACAAGCTGTTCCACTGGAAGCCAGGACCTTCCCTAACGTCACAAGCCTCACAAACAGTGTCCCGTCGACTTGGACTGTAGACAAACCGTCTTAGCTCCCAATGTTCCGGGGAGGCCTTTAGGAACTCAACATATTTTCCTAATCGCTGCAAGCCAAGCAGGTCTTGGCCTCTTTCCCGTTACCCCAAGGGTCATGAGTCCCCAGAAAGGCCCTGACACCTGAGATGGGCGGTCCCTTGGTCGGCAGAGCTGCAAGGAGGAGGTGGACCTTCTGCACTGTGTCACTCAGGGAACAGCTGGGCACAGCTGCATCTTGAGGACACTGCCCCAGCCCCGCCAGGAACACAGGGTCAGACGCCATTCCCAGCACAGGCCCCACTCCAGCAGGCCAGGCCAGGGGACGGCGTGTCCCGGGGCTTGGCTGGCCCCATCCCAGCCTGACAGAGCAGCCTCCCACCCGCCTCCGCCCTGTGGCCAGGAGGACGTCTCCAGCTCCACACCAGAGGGACACGTGAGCTCCTCCCTCAGACCTGCGCAGGCTGGGCGCCGCCGGGCAGGCAGGGGCAAGGTGCTGGCCAGAGAGCTGCTGGAGAGGGCTGTGAAACTTCTAGAACCCGAGCTGTGGCTCTCAACCTGCTCTGGAGCCACTTTTGGGAATCTGCGGAGCCAGCGAAGGCTGCCCCCAGATCCGGCACACACGCCACGCGGACCGAGACGTCCCTGGGCTTGGAGACCCTGCGCAGGGTGGCAGAACACCTTCGCCTCAGCTCACAGTTCCCGCGTGGAACCTCGCGGCACCCCCCACCACCACGTCACGGCTGGACGCCTCCTGGCAGGACGGCCCCAGCTGCTCTCTGGCCTGGTCTCCCCATTAGGTGTCAACCCCAGCCCAGCACGCACGCCACGCATCTGCATGCACACGCACACGTGTGCGCTGCCCCCTGCCCTGGACACCACAGTATGCACCTCTGCCCCCCGCCAAGATCTAACCCACCCTCCCGGACCTGGCTCAAACGCCCCTCCTGTGGCCCCTCACTAGCCCCCTAAACTGCCCCTGCCCCGGCAGGCATCCCGGGCTGGGTTCCACCCCCACAGGCATCCCCCCCCAATGACGGAGTCCCCAGAGAGCCAGGACATGGTCCCACTGACTCAGTCTCCCCCTGAGCTCCTCAGCACAGCACTCAGCTGCCGCCCCATCAGTGTGTGACGGACTGAGAGCCTTCGGGTGTTTCTTACTCGTTTTTATTTTACTTTTTTACCCCACACGCAGCACACAGGTCAGCAATGCTTCTAGGTCTGCTCAAAGCAACCACTGTCTTCCTCAAGCACGACCCCGGCCACCCATACGTGTTACAGAAAACTCAAACATACAGACACACAGATCGGGACCTTTGAAGTCCCCAGATGCTGTGGACGTGGTCTCTGCAGTCCCTTGTGCGGGGCCGGGTCCTAAATCCCCTCGCAGAGCCCCCAAGCGGCAGGGGTCGTCATCATCCCATTTACCGCGGGGGACACTGAGGCGCAAGCCCAGGCAAGGCCAGCGGGACGGCGGCAGAGCAGGCTCTGACCCCGGCCGCGGCCCACAGTCCGTCGTGACTCCCGCCCCAGCATGTGCTCCCTCACAGACACCTCCCAGGTCCCATTGCTGTCATTTCTCAAGCCTGTCACATCCCACACCACCAGGCCAGCCCCAGCAGAGACGGGGCGAACAGGAGCTCCGGGAGGGCTGCCCAGTCCATCAGCCGAGGAACCCTTCCTGGAGGCCAGGCCGCCGCCCCGCCCCCGCCGGCTGGCCCGAGTCAAGGGTTCCGGCTCCCAACGCAGGAGAGGCCAAGGCAGCTGCAGCTCGGCTTCCCAGAGGCCAGGGGCCGGCTCCAGGTCACCGCGTCTGCACTGCAGGCCAACCGGCTGCGGGGGGAGTGCAGGGGGCCCCGAACAGTGAGCTTCTAATCCCACGAGACCTCCTCCTCCCGCCCCTAAGAGCCAGCGCATGTAACCCGGGGCATGGCGCACGTAGGAGAGGCGGGAGAAAGCTCTGGGTCTTCGAACCGCGGGCACCCTCCACGCCACGGTGAGGCTCCCCAGCCCGTGTCTGAGGAGCTGTGAGTTTTGAAACATCAGACACCCAGAGAGAGGTGCGGGGCTGGCTCCACCCGGGTCCCGGGCTTCTTCCCACAGCCCTGCTCCTAGTGCCTCCGAACCAAAGACCACCCACCTGGCCTGCTCCGGGCCAGGCCCCAGACCCCTGCTTGGTGTGCTTGAGGGAGATGCGTGGTGTCTGGACTTCTGAAGAGGAGGAGGGAGAACGGCCCAGGCTCAGGAGGCAGCCTGGGGAGGGCCCAGCAGCAGCAGAGGGGCTGGCGGACACTTGGCTTTCACCTGACAAGCAAGGGTCTCGCGGCCCACCAAACACGACACAGCTTGAGCCCCAAGGAACCTCAGCACCTCCCACCTGGGGTGCTCAGAAATGCGAGTCCGCACTCTGCGAGCCGCGCCCGTGAGCCCGACCTCGCGCACAGACTCCCAGGACCCCGCCGGGGTTTCCACTCGCTGCCGGCGGTTCCCAGCCGTGGGGCTCTGGGGCTGCACACACGTGCACCGTGCATGCACACGCACACCCAGCCCCTGAACTTTGGGACCTTCTCGCTCAGCAAGGCCCCTCCCTCTGGCACACACTGCGAGGCGGCAGGTGACAGTCATCCCGGCAGACACCCAGTTGAGGGCCTTGAGGAAGGGCCCGGAGAACCCAGGGCGGCGTCCCAGACTGAGGCCTCTGCCCCTAGCCCCGAGAGCCGGGGCCCCTGGGCAACGTCACTGGGCTCCGCAGACTCACCAGGGGACCCACTCCCCGGGGACTCCTGACCGCCGTCCGTGCAACACACTGAGGCGTCCTTCCCCCGGGCAGGGGCTGCACCCGGGTCGGAACGTGTCCCAAGGCAGCATCCGCTCAGCGAGCATCTTTCCACCTAGACGGTGTGTTCCCGTGGCCACACTCGCACCGGGCCAGGAAGACAGAGGCCAGGAGCCGCAAGGGAGGCCCAGGCAGCTGTAGGGGGCAGGCCACCTGGCTGGCAGACTCAGGAGAGGCCGGGCTTGGGGGACTCAGGGCTGGTTAGTGTCCCAGCTGTAGGGGCAGGATCCCCCCTCACGCTGCCCAGCCCCTCACCAGCAACGGCAGCGAGACCTGCACCTGGACAGGGGAGGCTTCTACCGCTGCACCCAGGGAAAGGCTCTGACCCAGACGCCAGCAGCCCCACCCCACGCTGCTCCCCGGGGGCATGGCCCTCTGCGGCGTCTGCCCCCGGCCAGCCCTTTTAAGAACGACGCAGACCTGGTATCCATCTTCCAGGCTTGGGAAAACAAATCCCCCTCCTTATCTGCAAGAGGGAGCCGGGGCTTCTCGGAAAAGCGAGTCCTCTGGCAGCTAATCCGCCGGCTCACAGCGGCCCTACTCACGACACGAGGACACGTGGAACGGCGTGGGACCTCAGTGTCTCTCCTGGCCTCCCGGGTCACAGGGCTGCTGTGGGCCGAGCTCTCAGACGTTCTACCTTCTTCCAAGATGAAGACTTCCAGCGGGGGCAGGGCAGGCACCCGCCTCCTCGCCCTGCAATTTCAGACGGAATTATGAATACGTGTGCCAGGCCGCACCTGGGCCTGTGGGCATGGGAACTCGAGACACCTGGCATCTGCAAGTGCCACCCACACCCGGGCCAGTGCTGAGCGCCCGAGGCTGGGCCGCCGGTGCGGCTCACACCCCACACTCACCCCCATCCCGCCGCCTGCCTCCTGGGGCAGCTGGACCCCGCACCCCACCTCCACCGGCCACAAGGGCGTCTGCACTGGCTCAGGCCTCACCTCCTCCAGGAAGCCCTCTGGCCCTGGCTCCTCTGTGTCCCCAGCATCCTGCCACACTTCCACCTCGCCTGCCTGCTAGTGGCTTCGTGGCTTTCAGTTTTTGAGTCCCCTGCTGGCCCAGGAGCTCCTTGGCAGGCCGGTCCTGCATCCCAGCGCCAGAGCTCGGAGCAAGCACTCGAGAAGCACCTGGGGCTGGGCTGGGGGACGGGACCATACTCAGAGGGGCCGGACGAGCCTGCCAGAAAGGAAGTGCTGGGCTTTGTTACAGCACAGCAACACGCACGTGCATGCCCTGTGTGTGTGCACACGCGGACTCAAGAGCAGCCACATAGGTGCACGGCACACGTTCACGCACCAATTGCACACACGCATCTGGACACACACAGCTGTATGCGGAGTGGGATCGTCCTCTGGGACTGGGCAAGGGCATGGCCAAGGCAGCTCTCTGCTCCTGGAGAAGGAGAGTGGGTGGGAAATCACCACAGGCACCAGCTCTGCACGGACAGGATCCCCCGGCCCAGGTGGGGCTGTTCAAGGTGGGCAAACGAGCAAAGTCCCAGGACACGGGGACTCTCAAACCTTCAGACGTGGCCCAAACTCCCTACTCTAAGAGTCCCACCCCATCCCCTATTCCAGAGACTCCCCTTGTGATGGACATTGAGGGTGGGCAGAGGGGTCAGGGTCCAAAGCCCCCCACCCCCAGGGCAGTGGTCTGGCCCCTGGTGTCCTCCTGGATCAGGGTTAAGAGCTGCCGTGTCAGGACAGCTGGGCTTCCAGGACCGGTGGCCTGGCCCCTCCTGCCTGTGACCAGCAGGCACCCAGAAGGGGTGCGGGAGGAGTAGGGGTGCCCTGGGCAAGTGGCCCAGATGGAAAGAGTCCCTCGTCCCCTCCCAAAGCCCACCAGGCAGAATCCAGCCTGCCCAGGGTGAGCACAGCCCTAAGCCCAGGACCCACCCAGCCCTGGAACTGCCCCGTACGCCCTGGGGCCCGGCTTGCCCTCAGGCCTCGTGCACCCCTGGGCTCCGGCAAGCAACCCGAGTGGGCAGGAGCAGACACCCAACACCCCTCGGTTCCCAGACGGCAGCCGAGGAACAAGGGGGCCTCCAGCAGACCAGGCACACCCGAGCCCCCCACGCACATGTCTCCTCACCCAGGCCTCCCCTGTACCCCTGCCCATGGTCAGTGCGGCAAGCGACTGCGTGGTGGTCTCCAGGTGCTCCAGCCAGGGCGGAGGAGAGTCCACCTGACGTGGCCAGAAATGGACCAAGAGTCGGCCACTGTCCCTGCCTGCAGACTCAGCCAGCCCAAGCCCAGAGGAGCACTGTGGTTCCGAGCAGTGGTGCTGGGATCTAAGTGCCGGGTGCAAACTCCAGGACCACCACCCACCCGCTCTCTGCGGGGCCACCACAAGCCTCCTCCCACCTGGGCTTCTCCAGGGCCAGCAGTTTCATGGCAGGTCTGGGGAGGTACGGGCACACGGCGCTCCAGATGTGGTGCTCCCACGCAAGACCCAGCAGTGGGATGGGAGCCCTCAGGGCAGCCCCCTCCAACCCTCAGCTGGCCATAGCCCCTGAGACCACCCAGATGCACTCGGGCAATTTCCAGCAAAGGTGAACAGAGCAGCGACACAGTTAAAAAGAAATGGTCACATCGGTTTATCTTGAGCTCCGCTGAGCAGCCCCCCAGTGGTGAGAGGAGACCCTGGGGGCAGCCCCCAGGCTCTGGCCCCCAGCCCTGCCCACCGCTGAGTAGGGTGGGAAGGTGGCAGCCCACGGAACAGAGCACGGAGCCAGGGGCACCCCACTGGGCCACTGTAGAACCTCTCCAAGCCTGTTTTCTGCCATGAACATGGGAGAGGAGGACCCCACTGCTGGGACAAGGACAGAGGAGCAGGCACCAGCCAGTGGCAGCTACAAGTAAACAGCCCTGGCCACCTGGTCCCTCTTCCTCACCAGCAACACCACAGGGCTGCTCCTGGGACCCGCCGCAGCTGCCCCCCACCCACCGCCCAAGCGCCCTCGGGTCTTCCAGGGGGGCATTTTGACAGACTCTAAACCACGCGCAAAACAGTATGAGAACCGGTGATTGCTTCCGGCGGGGAGTCCACAGGCCAGCCGGGGGCCAAAAATAACCCGGGGAACTTTCCTGGGCTGCCTGCAACCCCGAGGGCTTGACCTGGGCTCTGCCTGAACATGGGCAGGAGAGTGTGGGCCTGACCCTGCCGCCAGCCGGCCCCGACAACGCTGGGGACAGGCAGGGACTCTGGGGATGGCGGGACAGTGGGCCTGGCGCTTAGCACACTGCAGGCCAGGAAGCGTCCGGCCATCCGGAAAAATGTAATGTCACACTTTAGCAAGAAAAGCAGCTGTCGTGCCACTTAGCAGCCCACAAATAGTTGGCGGAGTCCCGGGAGCGGGTGTTGGCCGTCCTGGGAAGAGGCATAGAAGCCAGGCTGGCAGGGCGGGCGCGGGCCGAGTCTGGCCGGATGGTACTCCCAGCCCTTCGCTCCCCCGGTCTCCTCAGGCCTGGTCGGTCCCAACAATGGGGTGTGGGGGGACACAAACCCCCAGGGTTACAGCCCAAGGTCACAGCGCATCTGGCCGGGGCAGGGGCCCTGGTCTGACCCTTCCCTTGATGCCGGTTGGGAAGCCCCAGAGGGGAAGGAACTCACTTCACGGGGTCAGAATTAGAGCTGCGTCCACGTCCCAGGCAGCCACTCTCGCTCCTCAAGGCTGTTAGAGCAGAAGGTCAAGGTGACAAGGGCGCAGTAAGTACACTGGACGTCCAGGCTCGGTGCTCACCTCTCCCCATTTCACAGATGAGCAGACGGAGGCTCTCAGAGGGCAGATACCCAGTGAGGACTCCAGCCTGGGCACAAACAGCCCTACCAGGACCCCAGGGAGAGGCGGGCAGTGTCCCAAGCAGGGGTTGATGGGCCAGCAGGGGGGACGCGTCAGCCTCACCCCTGCCTTTTCCTGTCCCCTCTCCATGCCCCAGAACAGGACACACCTAACACACCTGGAGTGGCTGAAATCCCTCAGTCTCTTCCCCAGAAGAGGAGGAGCTTGCCTGGCCCCTGTGAGCCACTTTGACCTTGTCTTGCCAGCATCCCCAGCCCACGCCAGGCTGGTGGGGAGGTTCACTCCATGCCCGGCCCCCTGTAGGGAGGCTACGGGGGTGGCCACAGGCGCACGCATGCGCAGAACACATGTACACATGAACACAGACACAGCCAGAGAGACACACTCGTGTTCTAAGGACTGCCTAATCTCAGCAGCTCTTTGCAAACCAGCTAGAGGGCGGTCCTGCCGGCCCCCCGCAGCCCCCAGGCCCATCCTGTCACCCTCTGCAACGCCCAACCCACCAAAAGCACGTATTTTCCGGGCCTCTGGCCGCCGGGCACCCCCTGGAGGAGCACCCCCAGGTGGAACTGCAGTGTTTGTAAGTGGGGTCACTGAATTACACAGCAGTATTTTCCTTGCGGATGCGGTTCCGTCCTGGCCGAGCTGCGCAGCTGTCTGCACTCGCTGCAGGCCCTCCTGGGGAAGCGGGGGCGTGGACAGCCACACGGGCTGGGCCGGATGGAATGAGCTGGAAACCACACAGCCGTGCTACGGACACTGGTCAGAAACGCAAACAGGCGGAGCACGCACACGCACGCCCTGGCCGCCTGCGTTTCTCGTTAGCACTGGGCCGCAGGCAGGGCCGAGGCCCGCTCCTGCCACCCTGCTCCAGGGAGGACGCTGGCTCCTTGGTGCTCCTTAGTGCTCCTGGGCTTCCCCGCCAACCCCCCCAAGGCTCGCAGGGTGTAAGCACCTGGAACTTTCGGACATAGCCTCTGCCCTAGGGAGGAAGGAGGCTGAGGCTGAGATGGCAGGAAGAGAGGCAGGGAGGTGGAGCTTGGGGGCCCCTGCAGCCCCCAGCCCAGCCAGTCCACCGTGGCAAAAAGACCAGCCCCTCGGCCGCAGAGACTGGGCTGCAGGGTCTCCATTTGACAAGACACACTAAGGGAAACGCGGAGAGGCCCAGGGCGCTGGAGCACGGAGCTGGGGCCTCCCTCCTCCTCCGACGACGGGGCAGGGGTGGGCGGAGGGAGCCCAGGGCAGAAGGTCAGGGACAGTGGGGCCACCCTTGCTGCCTGCGGCTCCCCACAGGCGGGCCCCTGGGGAGGGAGGCAGTTGCGGGCAGGATGGGCAGGTGAGGCAGAGTTGGCCTCCCCAATGCCCTGCCCTGCTGTCCACGACGTGGTCTAGCCACCAGGCCTTGCCCCTGCAATGCCCATCCCCGCTGCGTCAGGAGGTTCCCTGAACTCCGGGCTGCACCTCGATCTCCCTGTCCCCCAGAGTGTCTCTAAGGCCCCCGTTCCCAGCTTGCCTCCCCCAGGGCAGATGTCACTGAGGCACCCGACTGAAGTCCAGCTGCAGACAGGGGCAGAGGGAGTTCGCGGCCCCCAGGCTCCCCCAGCGTGGACACCCAGGCTTGGACTTCGGCTTCAGGAAGGCAGAGGAGAAAGAAGGAACCCAGTCCCGGCCCCTGGGATGGACGAAGCATGGTTTGGGAACCTGGAGGCAGGTGGCTTTGCCACTGCACACCCTTCCCCATGGCTGCTTCTAGGGGGCTCCAGAGGCCTTTGGTTCCCCCAGGGGTGGCCAGCAGCTGGAGGAGGACAGCACAAAGCCAGCCTCTGAGCTCCCCACGGTCTGTTCCTGCACCTGGGACCCTGTGCCTGCCCCCACCCCACCCCACGCCACCTACACCCCAGAGCCCACCTGCCCCTCTGGCAGGCCGGCCTCAGCACCCTGCAACCAGCGCCCTTAGCGCTCCCCAGCCAGACCCCAGCTCCTCGGGGACCTGTCTGCCCTGGCCGCCCACAGGCCCGGCTCGCAGCAGGGCTCCGACAAGCACCTGCCCAGCGCTACAGGGGCCTCTCGGAGCCTCCGGGTCCCAACGTGAAGGTCTTTCTCGTCGCGGGCAGAGACAGGAGGGCACTCATGTCCCCAGGCAGAGACCACGAGACCTCACAGGTCCCCTCCCTCAGGGTTTCTTTTTCTTCGTTTTGTTTTGTTTTTTTGGCAAGGAGACTATGGAGAACAAAGATAAATAGCAAATGTTAAACTCAGCTTTCTCTGGGAATCAGATTTGGGCTTATCCACAATCTCAAACTTTTCCACATTAAAAAATACAGAGCTAGGGGCCTCCCCTGCCGGGGGCCGGGGCCACGCACAGGGGACAGCACAGCAGATGATGCAATCCTGGTTGCAGCCACCAGGTGGCGGCCAAGGCCAGTGCGTCCTCCCTCCCCCCATGCCCGCTGGCTCCGGGCCTCCCGGGTCCCTGGAGACAGGGTAGGGCCCGGCGCACAGGGCAGCGCCTGCTGCAGAGATGGCCACAGGGTGCCTGCCCACCGGTCGCCCTCCCGGCGGTGCCCGGACGCAGGTCCTGCTGCCCGCATTTGATGACTGGGGACCCGAGACGCGGCGCGGAAAAGGCGCTTGTGCACCGTGGCACAGCCCCGCGTGGCGCAGCCGGGGCTTGCAGCTCACCGACCCACTTCACAAATGCCTAGGGGCCGCCTGGCCTCATTGGCGGTGCCCGGGAGGGCCTTGACAGATGGGGGCGCGGCCAGGGCCCTGCGGCAGGCAAGCACCGAGAGGAGGTGGACTCGAGCCCCACCTGCCTGAGCCCCCACCAGACGCCGCCGAGGAGTGAGGCTCCTGCACGGAGGGCAGAGTGCGGTGCCCATCTGGGGCTCCAGCTGGGGGGAGCCTGGGAACCCCCTGGGATTCCTCCTGGGCTGCTGCTCCATCTGCTCAGGGTGTGGCTGGGAGGCCCCGACGCCCTGAGTTCCCTGCTGTCACTCCTGCTTGCCTCCCCGACTCTGCCAGGCCTATCGGGGACGCCCCCTCTGTGCCCTGGAGCCCACATTAGCAGGAGCCTAGGCGGGGCCCGTCCCACACCAGCCAGGCTGAGAGCAGGAGGAACAGCAGAAGTAGGGCCACAGCCAGGGCCACGGAGGGCACCATGTCTGAGTCTTCAGGGCCAGGGAGGGCATCGCCACGGCCATCTCTGTGGGCGTTGGGGACACTGGACAGCTGCATGACAGAGACCTTCTCCTCGGGGGGCCCTGGGCGGCCCATCTGTAGAAAGGAGGAGGCGGAGGGCAGGGCCTCCTCTGTGAAGGGCCCCACCTGCGCACCCTCTGCCTGCCCCTCCCATCCCACGCCCGGGGAAGGCCTGATGGGGGGCACAGGCCAGAGCAGGGGGCCATGAGGTGCCCCAGAAGTGACCATGGGCAGTGGCCCCAAGCCTCAGTTTTCTCCTCTGTAAAATGGGGGTGAAGAAAGCCACAGGGGAAGATAAGGATCACATGACATAACCACCCTCTCGCACTCACTCCTCACCTCCTCACCTTCCCCCTACAGATACCTGGGGCAAGAAAGTCAGGTTCAGCCCTACTGTGCCCCTCGGACAGCTTGGCACGAAGCTGGGCCTGTTTCCCAGTACTTGGGAGTGGTCAGACTTGTCTGCAGGCCCTTCATGAGGCAGCAGGAGCTGCAGGGAGTCACAAGGTGAGCACCAAGCTACATGCACCTTACAGAGGAGAAAAATGAAGCTCAGCAAGTAGAGTGGCTCCCGAGGAGCCCCAGAGGTCGGTCAAGGCCGCGGGGCAGCCTGAGGCCCGGCACACAGCAAGCAGCTTCCCCACCCCAACCTCAGGCCCCTCCTCCACATACGGGCAGAGTTCAGACCAGGTCATTTGCTAAGATCCAGTTTCCCGGGCCAGCCAGGGATGGGGACAATCCAGGATGGGGGATGGTCTCTGCCCGGCCCTCCCGGGACCCTGGCCCCAGGCTGCTCCCTCTTACCCAGCTGGGTGTGCAAGACCCACTTACCTTCCAGCCACGGGGCCCACGTCCCAGGTGGGGTCTGCCCCTCCACGGCCACGTTCCCCGGCGACAGGCACAGGAGGGTGGTAGCCTGAGTGGATCCACTTGAGATCTTTCCTCCACAGAACCCGCCTCCCTCCAGGGTGACAAGAGAGGGAGGGCCCCCGCCAGGAGCCGCACCGTCACCCCAGCTATGGGTGTGTCCAGGTGAGAGGGAAGGGCAGCGGCTGTCCCAGGCCACAGGGCTGAGCCGGGGCTCCCCGGATGAGCCCTCTTCCTGCTGCAGTGAAATGAGACTTCCCTCCTGGGGGAAGAGATGCCACGGAAGGGGTGCGGGCTCTGGATCATGTCAGCCTGGGCTTCCAGATAGCCCCTGCGTGCCCAGTGCCGTGGAGGGGAGGAGGGTCCCCACGCACCCCTCTGAGGCCAGGTCCCCACGCAGCCTGTCTGGGACGGGCCCAGGAGAGAGTGGACAGGAGAGAAGGTGGGGAGCCCACCCATGGGAGGCCTGTAACAGGCTTTAGAGAACACAAAAAACCTGCAGAAGGAAATTATCCTTTAAAGACAAAGATATTCGTTGTGTTAATTTTAACAGCAAAAATGTTTCACTGGGGCCCAGAAGGGCACTTTGTGACACTGAGTCCTCTGAAGCTATGGAGGCCGGAGGCCTGGGAAGCCCCCGTCTCTCTGCCCTGCTCCTGCCCCCCGACCCCCAGTCTCCCACCTCTCTTTCCCCCCAAATCAAGTCGTAGAAACCAGAATCCCTCTCCCACAAAGCTGCCCCGTAAAACCTAGAAATGGGACTCTAATCCCTCTGTCTCTCTGCGTAGGAGCCGGTCATAAAGAAGTCCTCTGACCTCCCTTGTTTGACTGTGGGTCTTCCCTTCTGAAGGCTCCAGCGTCACGAAATGCTTTGATCACATAAACCTATGCTTTTCTCGTGTGAACCTGTCTTGTGTTATAGGAGTGTCAGTCGTGCCCCTGATGGAGGGTCAGGAAAAGGGTCACACTTTTTCTGCCCCCACTGTTTGAAACAGCCTTAATGCCCTTGACAGAAGATTCATGAGCAAATTCAGGCTCATGCGCTTAGTAGGACCTCAAAGAGCTGTTAAAGCAGGGCTATGCTTAAGAAGATTCATACCAGCTTCACTCTTTCAGCCAAAAACTGGAAGTAGCCCAACTGTCCCTCAAAGGGTGGACAAATGGGTACATCCACACTACGTGATACTATGCAGCAACGAAAAGGGACAAACGTCACGAGCACGCTGATCAAAGAAGGCAGACCAAAAAGAGCACTTAATGTATGGATCTCGTTACAGGAAACTCTAGGAAGGGCCGAGCTAATCTAGAGTCACAGAGGGCAGACCAGCAGTTTCCTGGGGCAGGGGTAAGGGAGACTGACTTCAGAGAGGCACAAAAGAATCCTCTAGAAGGATGGAAACGTTCTATATCTTGCTGGAAGGGTGTTCTGGGTTACACAGTTGTCAAAGCCTGTACACTCATCAGCCTGTACACTTAAAATGGGTGCATCTTACTGTATATAAATTATACCTTAATAAAGCTATTTTATTTTATTTTATTTTTTAGAGACAAGGTCTTGCTCTGTCACCGAGGCTGGAGAGCAGTGGTGCAAGCTCACTGCAGCCTGGAACTCCTGGGCTCAAGGGATCCTCCCGCCTCAGCCTCCCAAAGTGCTGGCACTACGGGCGCGCACCACCATGCCTGGTCCATCAAGTTGATTTTAAAAGAAAAAATATGTTTTTTTAAAAAGCCAGAAACAAAAGAGTATGGTTCTGTTATATGAAGTTCAAGAGAAGGAAACCTAACCCACAAAAGCAGAAATCAGAGTAGTGAGACCTGGGGAGGGAGGCAGGCCGGGGAGGGGCGACCGGGACTGCCTGGGTGGTGGAAATGGTCTGTTTCTGGGTCTGGGCAGCGGTTACAGGGTGCACACAACGGGCGACTCAGGGAGCTGCACATTTAAGATTTGCCCTACCTCAGTTTTAAAACAGGGTTACGAGGCCCATGCTGCCCTACCTCAGTTTTAAAACAGGGTTACGAGGCCCATGCAACGCTGTCACCATTTACTGGGTGTGCCTGAGTCCAGAGCCTATGCACTCCAGGGCCGGAAAATGCCAGACTGCAAGGTAAGCTGGTCCGACAGCGTGCGCAAGCCCGGCCCACGGCAAGGTGCAGGGCAGCCCCGCCAGAGACGGAAGGCAAGGGACTGCGTTAGGCTGCCCGGGATGGATGTGGTTTCCCATCTCCACTTGCTCCACTGCTCTGCCAGGGTTGTGTTCCAACTAAAATAAAATGGAATATAACTTTATAAAAACGCTTTACTACTTTAATAGCTAGAATCTGGAAATAGCCCAAACACTCACCAACAAAGGATCAGTTTAATAATACACGGGCGCATCCCTCCAGCAGAACAGGGGGACTCAGCCCTCTTCCAGAGAAAGCCCAAGGGGAGAACTGGGACCATTGCGTTATTGTTTTGAGGATGAGCTTCCTGGGAATGCTCAGTTTCTCTTTTCCTTATATTTTAATTTTATGTTAGCACCGGGATGATTTGCAACACGCCCGAGTTTCGTCCACAGTCAAAAGCGAGGGGCGGGTGGGGGATGCGCACCCCGCCGTTAACTGCACCGCCCCTCCCCGCCGCCCCGCGCCCCCACCCACCCTGCCCGAGAGGGGGTCGGCGCGGGACCCGGGGCAGGGGCCTGGGGCGCGCCGTGGCGGGGAGGGAGGGAGCAGGCGCTCGCGCTTCCTCCCCCGAGGAGGGGTCACCGTGGGCGCGCCGCCCGCGAGGCCTCCTTCCCGCCGGACCCTCCGCAGAGCGCGGCCGGGACGCACGCGGCGGCCGCGCCCGGGAAGCCGCATCCGAGCATCCGCACGGCGAGCGGCCGCCCCATTGGCGGGCGCGGCTCTGCAGGGCCGCCCCGCAGCCAATCGCGGCCGAGGGGCGGAGCTTTGCCGGTCCGAGCCCCGCTGCGGGCTGGGCGGATGCTCGGCGCTGCTGCCCCTGCCGCCCGCACCTGCTCCTCGCTGGGGACAGCCGGTCATGCAGGAGCCCCTGCTGGGAGCCGAGGGCCTGGACTATGACACCTTCCCTGAGAAGCCGCCCCCGTCGCCGGGGGAGAGGGCGCGAGTCGGGTGAGAGTCTCCGGGCTTGGGGGCTGCGGGTGGGGGCTGGGATGGCCCTAGTCTCCTCCAGCGGCTAGCTCCTGCCCTGGGTCTCCTCTGACCTTCGGTGAGTGGCCGCCAAGGTCCCTCCTGCCCCAGACACTCTAGTCCTATTTCAGGAACTGGTACTCCTTAGGGAAGGGACGACCCAAGGGAGTACAGGGCCTATCCCCCAACTGGCACAGACTAGGAGACTGAGGCCCAGAGAGGGTGAGGGGCTTGCCTGAGGTCACACAGCAATCCTTTGGCAGCCAAGTGGGAGGCAGAACCCAAGCTGCCTCTTCTGGAGAAAAGGGCTCCAGCACCAGTGTCTTGGCCACAGCTGTGGGCTAACGCCTGGGGAATTTCCCCAGTAGCTGGTGCTCCGGGCGGGGTGGGGGATTGGGGGGGGACCTATCTGAATGACCTTGGCCCCCAGTGCTGCCCGCTGAGGTGAGTGGCCACTGGGCTCAGGAAAGGCAGCAGTTACAGGAGGGACTCAAAGGCCCTGGTCCTTTTGTCCACCATCCTCACCAGGGCCCTGCATAACAAAAGGGTGTTCCTGGCCACCTTCGCTGCCGTGCTGGGCAATTTCAGCTTTGGGTATGCCCTGGTCTACACATCCCCTGTCATCCCAGCCCTGGAGCACTCCTCGGATCCGGACCTGCATCTCACCAAAAGCCAGGCATCCTGGTTTGGAGTAAGGACCATGCTCTGAGCCCGAGGGGGCCAGGGGAACTGGGACCCACTGACCTCTGTCCCTAGCTAGGGATCTCCCAAAAGCTCTGCTCTGGGACGCCCCCTGCAGGGCCCTGGCACGCCTTCCCCCACCCACCCCAGACTGCCCAGGGTGTGTGGTGAGGCCAGATTGCTTTGATAAGGAAGTGAAAGCCAGTGGAGACGGCGTGGTAAGAAGCATGGGGGGCGGCGTCCTTCAAGGTCTCTACCAGCCCCAGTGCCCACAGCCAGGCTGCCACAGCAGCGCAGACACCTCCCTGGATGGATGGGGCAGGGCGTCAGGTACCACTGGGAAGAGGACTTCCCAGGACAGATTGTGCACTAACGGAGAGGAAGACCCCAAGAGGCGCAGATTCTAGAATTTCAAACTCAAATTTAGAATTCCAACATAGTAGCTAAGATAGGACCCAAGCTTTACTGAGCACTTAGTATGTGCCAGGCGGGTGCTGGGCACTACACAGGAGCTCAGGGACTCCCAGGGCTGACCCCCACAAGGTACGAGCTATCACCCTCCCCATGATACAGCTGAGGAAACTGAGGCTCGGACAGGCTGCGCAATGTGCCCAAATCCCACTGCTAGTTACTAGCAGAGTCCAGACTGGGTCCTGGTCACTTCACTCTTCAAATCTTAAAGTCCCAGGGCCTTCAAGTCCCAGAATTCTCCTGTATTAAATTAATAGACACTTAAACATCAAGCTGGACAGAACCACTGTGGATATGTGGTGCCACCTCCTTCCTAGAGCAGGACTTCCCGTTGTGACATCCCTAACAGATAGTTGTCCAGACACTGCTTTTACACCTTGGGAGACAGGAGGCTCACTACCACTGTCGGCCTGAATCCTGGAAGGCTCCTGGGGCTGGCCTGGGAAAGAAATTGTCTCTAGGCACTAACGAGAGATGGGGTGCCTATCGAGGGAGATGTGTCTGAGCACCCCCTTGTCTCTGCAGTCTGTGTTCACCTTGGGAGCGGCAGCTGGGGGCCTCAGTGCCATGGTGCTCAACGACCTCCTGGGCCGGAAGCTCAGCATCATGTTCTCGGCTGTGCCCTCAGCGGCCGGCTACGCGCTCATGGCGGGAGCCCATGGCCTCTGGATGCTGCTGCTGGGGAGGATGCTGACGGGCTTCGCTGGGGGGCTCACAGCTGCCTGCATCCCGGTAAGGCCAGGACTTCGCAGCCAGGCCCCACTGCCCCGGCGTAGGTCCTGAGCCACCATTTGGCCAGGGCCTCCTGGCCCCCGTGCTCTGTCATGAGAATGTCTGCCTTCCCTGCAGCTGCCCTGGGAGCCTCGGCTCACCCTTACCTGGACACCTACTTTTGGGGAAATTGTCCCTATGTCCCCAGCTGCCCCCACTCTGGACTTTCCAAACTTTCTACTCCATTTCTTGGTCATGGGCAGATGCATTGCTCAATTAGAGAAAACCCTCATTGAGCAATGGGTAGGAAAGGGGAAGCCCCGGCCCCTGCCACACCTCCTCTTATCCAATGCTCTTCAAGTGCCCAGCCGCCTGGCCCAGCCAGGACGGGGCCAGCGATCCCTGGGAGGACCCAACTCGCCTGCTCAGCCCCGTGCTACTGTTTCAGAGCTGGGTGCTTCCGCTCACTTTATGGTTGGGGAAAGGCTTATGGTTAAGGCAGGCTGCCTGAGGTCACGCAGCCAGTCATGATCAGGACAGAACCCCACCAGAAGCCCCATGAGCCATGGTTGACAGGGCCCCCCCCACCTCGGCCAGGCCCAGGAACCTGCATTCCCACCAAAGCCTGGGGGTGGCTGTCTTGCAGGTCTACGTGTCTGAGATTGCTCCCCCAGGCGTTCGTGGGGCCCTGGGGGCCACGCCCCAGCTCATGGCAGTGTTCGGATCCCTGTCCCTCTACGCCCTTGGCAAGTATCACCCTGCACCTCCTCTGTGCAGTGGGGCCCTGAGCAGAGGAGCGGGTGGAAGAGAACAAACACGCCCCCCAGAGCAGACCCGGGCTGGGGGCATGGCTTCCCGGCCGCACCCAGCCACCCACTGTGCACCTCCAGGCAAGTGCCTGCCCCTCTGTAGGGACTGGCCCAATCCCTAACTGGGTGGTGAGGACTTCTCCCAGACCAGCAGCCGGCAGACCACCTTTCAACAGCAGAACGCTCCGGCTCAAACGATCTCAGATGGGAAGTCCATACAGAACAGAGATCAGAGAGCAGCTGCTCTAGTGGAAGTGGGGTCGGGCTTTGGGGGTGCAGGCCCAGGGCCTCGCCTGCTCGGCCTATGTCCCCCACCCTGCCATGGCCCTTGAGACCCTCCAAGGACCTCCCACTGTGTGCCAGGGACTGGGCGATCCCTGCACACACACACCCCTGCCTCCGTCCCCCAGGTCACGGAGGCCTGGGGCAATCCGCGTGGGCTTCCTGTAGGGGCAGTCCCAGGGCTAGACCTTGAAGGACAGATAAGGGTGCTCAGGGCTCCAGAGGGAGGGGCCCTGCCTGGCCTGGACCCGGCCTCTCCTCCCCCAGGCCTCCTGCTGCCGTGGCGCTGGCTGGCTGTGGCCGGAGAGGCCCCTGTGCTCACCATGATCCTGCTGCTCAGCGTCATGCCCAACTCGCCGCGCTTCCTGCTCTCGCGGGGCAAGGACGAGGAGGCGCTGCAGGCGCTGGCCTGGCTGCGCGGGGCCGACGCAGACGTCCAGTGGGAGTTCGAGCAGATCCAGGACAACATCCGGAGACAGGTGCGGGGGGGGCAGGGCGCCGAGGCTGGCAGACCTGTCGCAGCACCCAGCCCCAGGTAGCCCTGGCCAGTCACGAGGCCTTCCTGAGCCTTGGCTGCTCTTCCTGGAAAACAAGGGTAATAGTTCCTGCCAGTCCAAGAGCCTGGGGCTGGGGGCGGGCGGCCAATCCCCAGAGCCCTGTGGCCTAGTGGGCTGGTTCTTTCCTTGAGGAGGGAAGGAGAGGCCCTCTAACTTAGTCCCAGGCAGTCCAGGGCAGGGTGGCACCTGCCAGAGAGGATGGCAAAGCCACCTCAGCAGCAGCCTCGTGTTTCCAGAGCAGCCGAGTGTCGTGGGCCGAGGCCCGGGACCCCCACGTGTACCGGCCCGTCGCCATCGCCTTGCTGATGCGCCTCCTGCAGCAGCTGACAGGCATCACGCCCATCCTGGTCTACCTGCAGCCCATCTTCGACAGCACCGCCGTCCTGCTGGTGAGCGTGCCCCACGGACACTAGCGGTACTCGCACTAGCTCAGGGGACAGGGGACCTCAGGGAACCCTCGACCCTGAATGAGCACCTGCCCTGTGCCAGGTGCCAGGGAGACAGCAGATCTGCAATCTGTGCCATGCACCTGTTCGCAGAATGTTTTTAAGTCAAATTTAAATGTTTTAAAAGAAAATACAGAGGACCACAAAGGAAACCAGGTTATAGAAATGTGGACCCCTCGGGACTGTGGACCCCAAGTTCAGAGCCCCTGTGGCTTCTGTCCTTGATGAGAAGTCATTTCCGCTTTCTTCTCTGCAAGACAGAGATAGCAGCCTGGCTCCACTGGGCTGTCCTATGCTCCGAGCCAGATGAGATTTGAAGATTAGTAACAGCACAGTTAGACAAGTCATTGTCATGCCTGGATTCTGTGCCAGTTGGGCACAGTGGTGGGCACAGATGTGCTCCCGCCCAGGAGGCCCCAAGGACCAGAGCAGGTGTGCCAGGAAGGTGCCCGGCACGTGGTAGGTGCTCACAGCCCGATGCCCCAGAGGAGCCATGACCAGGGCTGTGGGCCTGAGCACCCTGCAGTGCCTTGGGGACAGGGTGGGGCGTGGCAGCGGGGACAGACGCAGCCAGCAGGGTATCTCAGCCCCGGTGCCCCCCGTCCCTGCAGCCCCCGCAGGATGACGCCGCCATCGTGGGGGCCGTGAGGCTCCTGTCTGTGCTGATCGCTGCCCTCACCATGGACCTCGCCGGCCGCAAGGTCCTGCTCTTCGTCTCAGGTGAGCGCCCCTGCCCCAGCACCCCCACTCGCTCCTCAGCTGCTGTGTGGCCAGCTGCGTGGCAGCCACCAGACAGGAGCTCCCGGAGCAGCAGCCAGCTCACAAGGTCCTGGCCCCACCTGTCTGTCCACAGCAACCGTCATGTTCGCTGCCAACTTGACGCTGGGGCTGTACGTCCACTTTGGTCCGAGGTCTCTGACCCCCAACAGCACCATGGGCCTTGAGAACATGCCACTGGGGGGCCCAGAGCAGCCCCTGGCCACACCCACCAGCTACCTCACCCTGGTGCCCCTCCTGGCCACCATGCTCTTCATCATGGGTAGGTGTGGCCATGACCCGAGGTGTGGGTGACGTGCACGGGGGTGGCTGGAGAGGGGCCACCCCCCGCCACGCGAGGGGCCTGAGTCTGCCCCTTCCCACCCCGACAGGCTACGCCATGGGCTGGGGGCCCATCACCTGGCTGCTCATGTCTGAGATCCTGCCCTTGCGCGCCCGCGGCGTGGCCTCGGGGCTCTGCGTGCTGGTCAGCTGGCTCACCGCCTTCGTCCTCACCAAGTCCTTCCTGCTGGTGGTGGTGAGTCTCAGCCCGGGGGACCCCGGGGCCCGCTGCAGCCAGGCAGGGGCCCCTGCTTGGGCCAGGGGGCTGTGCTGAGGACTTGTCTGTTAGGCCATCGGCCCCTCACAGGGTGTGATGGCACACACCCCCTCAATGCCGAGGCCAAAAGCAGTCAAGTGACAACCCGGCAAAGGCCCTTCTTTACAAGAAACAGGAAGGAGCCTGGGGAACTGTTCTGAGAAGTCAGGTCTTCTCCCGGGCCAGGCAGGACACAGCCCAGGCCCCTGCCGGAAGCCCAGAGAGCCACACCCCACACACTCCATCTCCCTGGCAGTCCCGGGCACTGGTCTCGGCGGCACGCCCTAGGGCACATGGGCACGCTCCCCACTCCCCACACACACCCTGGTTCAAACCAACAGGCCTGAGACCAGCCAGGACCTGAGTCCCAGCCACAGGTTCCCACAAGGCAGAACCGATCGAGCCGTTCAGGCCAGCGCCTGGCCTGGCCCACTCAGTGGTCGGGGCAGGCCGGGTGGGGACGGGCAGAGTGTCCAGAGTGCTAAGTCCGCCCGCGGTGGCCCAGAACGGCACGCCCAGCCAGCCGCGGGAGCAGCCTTCTGCGGGCTGGAGTGCTGAGCACCAGGGTGGAAGTGGTGCCCGCGCTGGGGCTGTGGCCCTGCTGCCAGGCAGGCGGGAAGTCCTAAGCCAGCCCCAGATGAAAGTCAAGGCCCCAGAGGCCACGCCAAAACATTCGGGCTTTGTCCTGGAGGCAGTGGGAGCCCTGGGAGGTCTGTGGGCAGGGCAAGGACCAGGGGAAGCCCCCACACGTCCGGCCGATGCCAGCAGGGCCCATGAGCTCATCCTGGGGTGGGAGGTCCCTGGGGCTTCTCCTGTGTGACCCAGCACCACCGTCTCCCCCGCCCCCAGAGCGCCTTTGGTCTCCAGGTGCCTTTCTTCTTCTTCGCGGCCATCTGCTTGGTGAACCTGGTGTTCACGGGCTGCTGCGTGCCCGAGACCAAGGGCCGGTCCCTGGAGCAGATAGAATCCTTCTTCCGCACCGGGAGGAGGTCCTTTCTGCGCTAGGTCCGCACACCCGCCTGCGGTGCCAAACCACTGGGCAGCCAGGCCTCTGCGTTGGCCGAAAACCTGCAGCCTGTGACCAGAAGGCAGCAGCAATCCCTCCTGACAGCCAGAACACAGGAGGACCAGCCAAGGGCAGCCCGGGGCCCAGCGGAGCATGGCTCCCGGCTCTAGCCAGGCGGCACCACTGTCCAGCCCCAGCCCCCAGCTCGGGTGGCCCACGGTGTCCTGGGACTTCAGCCAAGACCTGCAGGGAGAGGAGGCTGCCATGGGCCACCAGAGAGCACACGGCCCAGCCCAGGACCAGGCCCTGCCGGGCAGCCTGGGGCCTGTTCCTTACTCATGTGAGAAGGACACTCCCCACAGGCGGCCATGGTGAGGACAGAGAGCAGGGCTGGAGGCAGCGACGTGACAGGCACACATCCTGTTCTGATAACTTAGCCACCATCAAGCATCTCGCCTATGGGAGGAAGATGGGGCGCTGCCCCCAAAGGAGTCTGCGGTCACCCCGGGGGACATCCTGGACTTCTGAGAGCCAGACACAGGACCCAGTGCGGCCACTTCCTCCTGCCCAGCCCAGCCTCTGGGAACAGGGATCTCCTGTCTGCAAACTGTGTTCACCCTATTTATAAAAATAAAGGAACCAGGACTGCAGCCCTGGAGAGGAGGAAGTGAGGTCTACTGCAGGAGAGGAAGCCCCTCACCAGCAGCCAGGCTAGACCAAGCTCTGTCACCGCTGCCGGGCAGCGGGCCCCTCTGCGGCCACCCTGCCTGAGCTACGATGCGGCAGAGGGGGGGAGAGAGGCAGGCGGCGTGAGGGGGGCCCAGCCTGGCTCGGTCCTTAACGCTCCAGCGCTGCCCAGCCGAGTGGCCTTGAGCACGTCACTCTCCTCGTCCCAGATGCTGAGCATGCTGGGGACAGAACCTGTGCTTATTTCCTGGGTCCGCGGCCCCTGCTCAGCTGGGCTGGGGACATCCCTACCACCCTACATGTGGGCCCCCAAGGCAGAAGGGGACAGGCAGATGACAGGGAGCAAGTTCACCGACTCTAGCCTTGCTTTATTGCTCAAGACGCAGGCCGAACAGTGAGGGGCACACGGGGGCTCCTGGCCACAAGGACAGACGTTCCTGGCAAGGCAGGCCCCCCCATGGATGGCGCTTCTGCTGGGAGACAGGGTCATGAGCTCCAGGACCACAAAGCTCTGGACTCACTGGGAACCTCGGGCAAGTGACCTACCCACTCTGGCCCGTAACCAAGGGCCTGTCCACCTCTGCACCCAACTCCACAGCCTGCCCAGCACCCACCCAGCTTCCCCACAGGGCACAGGTGTGACCCTCCTGACACACAGCCAACCCCTCCTCCTGCTGCCAGTGATGCTCCTCAGGCAGGGGCTGGAGGGACCGAGAGCCCCACCACCGGGGCAAGAGTGAGCAGGGGGCAGGCAGGGCCTTGCCCGCCCGGGAGGTAGACAGGTCTTATGCACTGCACACTCAGGAGACACACACACACACATACACACACACACGTCTTAGCACTGCACACACAGCAGACACACACACAAACACAGCCCTTTGAACCCAGCAGCAGCCTGAGGAACCCTGAAGGCACATGTCCCACCAAGCCAGCCACACTATAATGCCCCTGCCACCCTGGGGCTCCCCTGGCCAGATCCCCGGAGGGCTGCTAGTGACCCAGGAGCCCACCGATGAGTCCCCAGGGCAGTTGTGAACATGGCCCGAGTGGCCCCTCTCCCAGCCTGGGAGCCTGTGCTCCTGCCCCAGCGCTGACAGGCCCGGCGGGTCCTGGGAACGGCCCTGGCACAGCCACGGGGCTGGTGTCTCCACAGCAAGTCTCAGTCCCTGAGCTCCGGGAGTCCGGGGCCCGGGGAGAGCTGGGGCTGGGCCCAGAGCGAGCATTTTCCACACCAGCCACTCCAAGGCCCACCCGGCAACCGGAGGAGCCCGCGGGCCGAGGGCACGGTGGAGGGAGGATGGGATCCACTGCCCGGGCACCACCTCTGCCCAGCACAGGCCTTGCTCCCGGTGGCCTGGCACGCAGGGCAGCGGGGACAGCTCTCTGTGGCGGGTGACTCTGGCCTCTGCCCTACTCTGAAAAGGCGCAAGTTCCCTGTGGGAAGAGCTTGGGGGCAGGCCGGCAGAAGTACCTGAGGTGGGGGCTTGGGCCACTGTTCACATGGCCGGACCACACCAGAATGGTGGGGCCCCTCGTAGGTGCCAGGGAGGGCCTGCTCTCCCCACTTCCTTAGCACCAGGGCCTGGTGGGGAGGGGCAGAACCTAGTGGCCCGAGCCAGGCCCGTGGGAGGTGGGGTAGCAGGGTGCCTAGGGTGGCTCGTGTCCAAGATTCCAGGGAACGTGGCAGGGAGCGCCCCCCACCCAGCTGTCCCTCACTGCCAAGGCTGCTGTTCGGGGTACGGCGGTGAATCCTGGGAGTACAGTGGGCTCCCACAGAAGACGGAGTGGCAGCGGGGGCCCTGGGCAGTGGTGGGAGGCTGCGGGCAGTGGACACCCTCAGGACACTGCCCTGCCATCCCGGGCCCAGGGCCTCCACCTGCCGGAAGGGCTGGGGCAGCCCCTCTGCCCAGCGCCCAGGCAAAGGACCCAGAGGCAGGCCCCAGCTGCTCCAGGCCTGGGGCAGCCCAGCAGCGGCTCTGCCCACAGTGCAAAGTCCACAGAGCCACCCAGCGGCGGGCAGGGCCGGGGCGCCCCTGCAGAGCTGCTGCGGGCTCTGTTCGGCCTCAAGTCCTGCAGCCTGGGCCCCAGCAGCAGCCGAGTAGAGACCGGGGAGACAGAGGACTCAGCACGGGGGACGGGGCAGAGGGTGCCTCCGCCAGACTGTCCTCAGGGTCGACGTCCAGGCCCCATCTGCGTGTCTCACACAGAACCAGAGGAGTGCGCGGCGGAGGGCGCCCCAGCCCCATCACAGCTCCCCCTCCAGGGTCTCCGCCAGCTTCTCCTCATCCGCCTGCTGCCTCTGCTGCTGGATCCTGGCGTAGGAGATGGCGTCGCCCCTGGGGAGAGAGCGAGGCGGCGTCACAGGGTGCACGGGCTCCGGGCCCACAGGCATCCCAGCCACTGCCCCACCCTGGCCCGTGCCCCATGCGGGACCCGCAGGCATCCTGCTTTCCCCAGAGACCACTGCCGGGGTGGCAGACGGCTGCCTCGTCGCCTGAGAGTGGCACAGGCTGCCTGGGACGCTAGGCTGAGAGGGCAGAGCGGGCAGGAAGGGGTTCCCGCGAGCCGCGCATCTGCCATCCTTGCTACGGGCTGCGACAGGGCAAGACCAGGCCTCCCAGAGGTCTCAGGGGTTCTCTCGCCTTCGTGCCCTAGAGCTGAACACCCCGGAGACACTGATGAGAGTCTCTGACAAACTCGGTGCCTGTTTCCACCACTGGATAAAAGGGGCCACCCTCGGCCCCTGAGACTTCAGGAGGCAGGAAGGGAAGTCCCACCGCGGGGCTGGGACCTGCACACGCACTTCTTGCCCAGAGCGGAGAGTCCGTACAGCACCCCCGTGGCAAAGGCGATGGCGTTGCCCAGCAGCGTGGTCAGGGTGAGGCTGATGACGACAGGAACCACAGCCATCCTGGGGAGGAGGAGACATTACCGGGCGCTCCTACCACGGCGCCACAGTCTTTCCCAGCTTCCCCGAGCCTCCAGACCCTCCTGACAGCAGGGGGCAGGAAAGATCCCTGAAATCGACTGGGACACAGGTTCACAGCCAGACGTCAGAAAGTCCTCAAACATCCCTGAACCTGTCTGCAAAATTCCGCATGTTTTCTGGGAACAGGATCCAAAGCTTTCATCAGATTTTTGAAAAGGTCTGTGATCCCGAAAGGGCGAGACAGTAATGAGATGGTCGAACACCCCCTCTTCCGCCTTAGTGGCCCAGAGAGAGGCCGTGGCCAGAGAAATCTCGGGTCCTGTCCGGTCCCTCACCAGCCTGGTGCAGGTCACTTCACTTCTCGGAGGCTCAGCCTCTCTCCGTGACGGGGGTCAAAGGCCGAGGGGGGGCTCGCTGACAACTGAACACGCTGCCCAGAACCCCACGAGCGCCGGGTGAAGGCTCTGACCAGCACAGCACACCAGCCACGCCTCGGCCAGCTGGGGCCCCAGAAGTCAGCCCAGGGACAGCAGATGGGCAGCTCAGGCTGCGCGCGGCGTGTCCGCCTCGCTGCCCTCTGGCGCCGCCTGGTGGCAGGATCCCGAGGCCTAAACACCACGGGGCTGGGATTTCCAGGCCAGTGGCAATTCCTGGGCTAACTGGTTCGGGAAAGTCCTAGTGACCTGGAGACCAGCACTCCGTCCCGTCACTTCCCCAGAGGAGGCTGCCTGCGCAGGAGGATGGACTCTCAGCCAATTGCATTCAACCGGAATTCCCATTCTTGTGGGACTTGTGGTCATTCGATTTTTCTGTAGTCAAAAAAAAACCCATCAGGGGCCGGACGCGGTGGCTCACGCCTGTAATCCCAACACTTTGGGAGGCGGAGGTGGGAGGATCCTTGAGCCCTTGAGGATCCTTGAGTTGGAGGATGCTGTGAGCTGTGATTGTGCCACTGCACTCTAGGCAGGGAAACAATAGCAAGACCATGTCTTAAAAAAAATTTTTTTTCAAAATAATAAAAGAATAATGGAAATTACAAAGAAAAAAAAAAGACTGTAGGAGGAAAAACCTGACAACGCAAATTAAAGGCAGGCCGGGCACGGTGGCTCATGCCTGTAACCCCAGCATTTTGGAAGGCCGAGGCGGGAGGATCGCTTGAGCCCAGGAGTTCAAGATCAGACTGGGCAACATGGCGAGAGACACCGCCCCCCATCTCTGCAAAAAGTAAGAAAAACTAGCTAGGTGTGGTGGCATGCATCTATAGTCCCAGCTACTCAGGAGGCTGAGGCGGGAGAATTGCACCACTGTACTCCAGCCTGGACGACAAAGCCAGACCCCATCTCTTAAAAAAAAAAAAAAAAAGGCAAACAACAGACTGGAAAACTATTTGCAGCAAATATAACAAAGGATTATAATATCTTTAATACAGGAAACACATATATCTCGCTAAGTAGAACACTAAGATTCCAACAGGCTAAAAAGAAAACCAAAAATTTTTCAAATAAAAAAATGCCATTAGAACACAGAGAAAATATTTTACCTCTTAGCTAACAAAGAAATAAATACAAATGTGAACATGGTCCACAGCACTGGGCACTGGTGGCGGCCAGGGGAGAAATGCAAGCGACCTCTTTGGAAAGCAATTTAGTCACACATACTAAAATCTTTCTAATTATCACAATATAATCTTTGACCTAATAATTCCATACCTGGAAATAAATCCTAAGGAAATCACAAACAGAAAAAGTTTCAGCTAATGGAAGTTCATCACAGCTGGACTTACACCAGAGCAAACAAATTAAGAAATGCACGATACAGCCACTGAATAAACGTTCCTGTCAGTAAAAGTAATGTTTCATTATGCTAAGTGAAAACAGCAGGACACGAACTTATTTGTAATGGCTATAACTGTGAAAAACAGGCTTTAAAAAACTCCTTAAGACAGGACGGGCACACATCAGCAGGTCAACAGGCAGTGGGGCTTTGAGTAACATTTTTCTATTTTCCAAATTTTTTTTTTTTTTGAGACAGAGTCTCACTCTGTTGCCCGGGCTAGAGTGAGTGCCGTGGCATCAGCCTAGCTCACAGCAGCCTCACACTCCTGGGCTCAAGCGATCCTCCTGCCTCAGCCTCCCGAGTAGCTGGGACTACAGGCATGCGCCACCGTGCCCAGCTAATTTTTTCTATGTATTTTTAGTTGGCCAATTAATTTCTTTCTATTTTTTAGTAGAGACGGGGTCTCGCTCTTGCTCAGGCTGGTTTTGAACTCCGGACCTTGAGCGATCTGCCCGCCTCCGCCTCCCAGAGTGCTGGGATTACAGGCGTGAGCCATAGCGCCCGGCCTTCCAAATTATTTTTAATGAGTATGTATTACTGTGGCATTTTTAAAATGGTGTTTTAAAAACCCGAAGGACATGGTGATCCACACAGATCAGCAGTCTGTGACTCTGTATTCCTCTGTGACTCAAACACAACAGACTCCACCAGAACAGAGCGTGTGTCTTGTGCTCTTACTGTCAAAGCTACTGGGTCTCCACGAAGGCAAAGAGAGCTTTGGTCTGTATTTATTTCTAAAGATAATATAGAAAATAATAAATATTGCTGCTGCTACTGCCAGCCTCCGATGTACCAGAAGTTCTAGGATCTTCTGTGTATTAAATTTTTTTTGTTTGTTTTTTTTTTGGAGACAAGAGTCTCACTCTGTTGCCCGGGCTAGAGTGCCTGCCGTGGCATCAGCCTAGCTCACAGCAACCTCAAACTCTTGGGCTCAAGGGATCCTCCTGCCTCAGCCTCCCGAGTAGCTGGGACTACAGGTGTGTACCACCACACCTGGCTAAGTTTTTTCTTTTCTTTTCTTTTTTTTTTTTTTTTGTAGAGACGGGTCTCGCTCTTGCTCAGGCTGGTCTTCAAGTCCTAAGCTCAAGTGATTCTCCCACCTTGGCCTCCCAGAGTGCTGGGATTAGAGATGTGAGCCACCGCACCAGCCCCGTGTATTAAACTTATCCTGAAATTGGCTCAATCTTATGACTCACATGTGAGTGCTATGTATTGATTTTGTTGTTAGAAATAGGACAATTGTTTAAAAGCATATTTAAGAAACAGTGTTTTCCAGTCTGCCTCTTGTTTTTCCCCTTTCATGCCGGGATATCTAGATCAACCACGTTCTTTGGGAAGGCTGCACGAAGCATGCCATACTGCCATACCATAATGTTCCCACCACAACAATTCCCAATTGTGGGACCCAAATTCCAGAGGCTTCCCATTTTTCTGTGTGGCACATGATGCTGCAGTTCACGCCCACGTGCCTGTACACTCTCAGGTCTCTGCAGCACAGCCAGAGCTGAACTCCCAGGTGCAGAACTGCTGGCTCAGCTTTTTCAGCAGTTATCATCAAATTACTCTGAACTGAATGCACCTGCTCCCGCCCACCCTCCCCAACACCCTCATCTGCCCTGCGGGCTGTGTGGTCAGCAGGGCTTTGGGGAACCATGTCGCAGGGCCCGGCCAGCAGCCCCTCACCCGCAGTAGAAGACAGCCTTCTGCCAGGCGCGCAGCCGGTCCGCCTTCTCTGCCACCATGTTTGCAAACTCCACGAACTGGCAGCAGAAGGGCGCCTCGCACAGCAGCAGGACAAAGGCGTTCATGCTGGAGGGGTGAGGGCGAGAGACGGCAGCGACTGAGGATCGTGGGAGAGTGAGGCGGCCCCCAGTGCCACGAGGAGTGCCGCCCTCCTTGCCCAGCCCCTCCTCCTCCAGGAAGCCACCCCAGCGCCAGGGCGCCTGCTTCTCCCCTGCGAGAGCCTCTGCTGAACGCTTCACCTGTTCCCAGCATCCCACAGGCCTGTCTCCCCAGCTCAGCTGAACGCTCCCAGAGGACAGAGCCTGGGTCTGCGCTTCCTGTTATCCTCTTCTGTGACATGCAGGAAAGAAGCCCCCAGCAGGGCGTTGCTCTAAGCACTCAGCGGCTCTGCTGGCAATCAGTGCTGGAAGGCTGCCCCCCAGGAGAGGCAGAGAGCCCCGGGGCCAGCCAGTCCAGTCGCTGAGGGCTGACTGCCCAAGCTGGGGAGGAAGGAGCTCAGCAAGCCTTCTGCCCGCCCCGTGTTGGGCTGGGGACAGCTACTGGTGATTGAGGGCGGCTGCGCCAGTCTCTGTGTTTCCTACGTGTGGCTAACAGTTATGGTCAAACGCACCAGGCCCTTCCATCTGCCCCCAAGCCTGGGAGGAAGGTGCTGTCTTTACCTGTTTAACAAACAGAACAAAGCTCAGGCCACCCGAGAGCCCACCCAAGCCCCAAGCAGGAAGGCCAGGCCTCCAAACGCCGCTCTGGCCCCGTGCTGGCCGGCCCTCCACCACAGACTCCGCCAGTCTTGGACTCCTGAAGCCCGGCCCCTACCACAGCAAGCCCCCAAGTCCCTCCACTGGCCTGAGGTCCCTAAGGTGGGGACCTGCATCTCATCCACCTCTGCACCGCCTGAGGACACTAGCAAGTTCTTGGGGCACAGACACTTCCTGCACACCTCAAAGGGGTCCCATTCAGCCATAGCTGCAGTGGCCTGCCCTCACCCTCCTCCCCTCCCAGCAGGATGGAGCTATCCCCACAGGAGGTGCGCACAGGACTCCCATGAGGGTGTGCTGGCCGCTGGTTCCCTGCCGACTCTGACCTGCCCCTCCCGTCCACCTTTGGCTGGCTCACCCGCCCCTGGGCCGGATGGCCCTGCCCCTCAGCCAGCCCCAGTGGCCAGTCTCCCACACCACAGCCCTGGGAGCTCCCAAAGGGCACAGGCCCCATTGCAGTGGGCTTGGTGTCCACACATTGGACTCAGTGGACACTCAGGCAATGTCCGTGGCCTGCACCGATAAAGGCCTGGGGGGCATTCCCTGGCCCTGACCCCTCGTGAGGAAACCCGGACGAGGCGGGAGCATGAAGGAGAAGTCCCACACCTCCTCCAGAAACCCGGCGCCCCGGACCCCGCAGGCAGGACAGCCACGCACTACTCACATCATCCACACGCCAGCCGCGATGTTCAGAGGGTGGATAGTGACGCAGTTGAAGAGGCCGGAGATCGCACAAGCTTGAAAGCAAGAGACAGGGGTGCGAATGAGCAGGGAGGAGGGAGAGGCCTGCGGGGAAGGCCGCCCAGGGAGGTGGCTTGACAAATCCGGAGCGTCCCTTCGGACACTCAGCACCCAGAGGTCCCCCTGTCATCTGAGACAGATGAGGCAACATAACTGCTCACAGGTAAGGACGAGACTCAGAGAGGCGAGGCGACTTGCCCCAGGCCCCCAGCAAGGTGGTAGCCAGGCTGCAGCTGGCTCTTGGAGCTCGGCAGGCCACGAGGGCATCTCGCTCTCCCTCCATTCCAAGGAACAAAGGAGCTGGCCCTCTGACCCCAGCTGTACAACACCCAAAGGGTGGTTAGGATTAAAGAGAGAATGTCTCGCAAGGTTACTCAGTCCTAAGTGCCACTTGTCACCATTCACAGGGCTGGCTACACAAGAGGTCCTCTGACTCGGAAAACGTGGCTTGGATTTTGGCCGGGACAAGCGGTGCCTCTCTTGGAACAGAGATCGGAACCAGGTAAGACCAAGTGACCTTGGGCACGTTCTCTTCATCTTTCTAGGCAGCTTTCCCTTCTGTACCTGGGCAAGTCCCACAGCGCAGCCCACCCACCACTGAAATCCCAAAGGGCCCTGAGGGACGTGATGTGTCCTCTTCTACCCCAGAGGGTGGCTTCACTGACAACCTAGTGTGGCCCCTTGACCTTCCTCCACTCCCAACCACACTGGCCCCTCCTCCACCCGCAGCCTACAGCCGGCTTCACAAGAACCCCAGGGGCCCTCCGAGGCAGCAATAGCCACCAGCTCATTAAACTTGCAGTAGCTCCTCTACACCCGATCCTCCGACGCGGGTCAGGAATTCTGCCGTCCTCCCCTGTAACCCAATGCAGGCAGCAGGCAAACTGGAGGAAACCAGATGAAGTGAGCCCCAAATGCAATGGGACTGCCCTTGTGTGTCCCCAGGGTCTCCTTCTAAAAGCCAGGACTCAAAGGTGGCACCTATCCTCAGAGCATCCTTAGGAACATACACCTTCAGACAGCAAGGTTCCCAGAGCCACAGACCGTGGGGGACAGCCTGCCCGGCAGAGTGCCCAGTGGACAGCAGGGCTTCTCCCCGCGAGCCAGCTGTGCCTGGCCTCCCCGGACAGCGCCTGCCTTCCTGCTGCAGTCAGCAGGTTGCTTCCAGCTCCAAGCCCACCCCCGCTGTCCCACCCACAGCCAGCCTTTGGGGAGGACAGGTCTCAGCCCAGCCTAGCAGTTTCCAGCCAGCAGTCCTTTAACAAAAAAGGGCTTGAGATGTCCACTCAGGGGTCTCAATGCTGGTACCTTCCATGTGAGAGGAGTGTCACCGTGCAATCGGTCTGCCTCCAGATGCTCGTAGGACCCAAGGGAAAAGCCACTCACCCCAAAGGAGGGTGACCCGACTCTCGGCCCTGTTTGGATTCCTGTTGCATCTCTAAAACACCCACACTCTACCTTGTATACAGTATTTGGTATTCACATAACAATGTCCCCAATCTGCAGGTGAAACTGACAATACGGGGCAATGCCGTAAGTTTAGCTTCTCCCAAAGCTGCATCTACCTGTAGGCCCCACACAGCACCAAGCACTCCTGGGGCAGGCACAGATGCCCCCTTGGAGAAGCACAGACTAGGTGGGATTCCAGGGTTAACCTGGGGGTCAGCAGGGCCACTGACCAAGACGGAGGGAGGATGGTGGCCTACAGGCCACAGTCAGGACCTTTCCTTTCTCCACCACTGACCACTGTCACCCCTCAGCACCACCCACCTAATCCCTAAGGCCCGACCTCGAGCCCACCAGTCTCTCCTGCAGAGTCAAACACGTGGTTGCTCTGAACAGCAGGGAAGGGACTCAGGCCTGCCTCACCGCTGCCTCTGGATAAGGGCACACCTTGCCAGACAGCACACTCCTAACCTGCACCATCCCACCTGAACCTCCTTCCGCCCTCCACCCGCCTGGCAAGGCTGTGGGACTCCAAGGTGACCCTGCAAGGAGGTCCCTTCTGGCAGGAGAGCTGGTGGGGTCTGCCCTGCCCAGGCCCCAGCCCGTGCCAGGCAGGCACTGTTTAACCCCTGCAGACTTCCTCAACAGACATTCCCTTTCTAAGGCCTTGCACCCTGTCCTCTTCCCTCACATCATTCAGACAACTTAAATTTGCCTTTGGGAGGCCAGCCACGTGATCTTTATTTCACGTCTGTGGCACTGCGGTCCCCAACCCCCGGGCCACTCCACGGCACCGGTGGCCTGTTAGGAAACCGACCGTATCCCCGCCCGAGCTCCACCGCCAGCCCTGTCCGTGGAAACACGGTCTCCCACGAAACCGGTCCCGGCGCCGCAAAGGCTGGCTTGGGCTCGTGTGGGAAGAGCCCGGCTTCCCTGGAGCTCGGTCCGGCGGCTCCGAGGGAGGCAGCGCCTGAGCGGCGAGCGGCAGCCGGGGAAGTAACGAGGGCCCCGGCAGAGGCCGCCGCCCCGCGCCCCGGAGCCACCTGTGCCCTGGCGCTGCCCGACCTTCGGGAAGCCTCCAGCCCGGACCAGACCCGCCCCCGCCCGGCTCGCAGACGGTCCCCACCCAGAGGCCAGGCAGGCCGCCGCCCACCCTCGCGCCCCAGGCCGCAGGTGACGCGCACCGCGCTGGCTGAGCTCGCGCCCCGCGCCCGGAACCCGCGCGGCCCGCACGTGCGCGCCGCTAACCGCAGCCTCTGGCGGGCCGCCCGGTGCGGGGCCGGCGCCGCGCTGCCCGGGAGCCCTGCTCCCTCCCGGGGCTCCCGGAACCGCCAGCCCAGCGGGGCACCCAGGCGCGGGCCAGGGCCGCAACCATGGCAACCCAGGACGCCGGCCCCGCCCCGCCCAGCGGGCCGCCAGCGCCCCGCAGACCCAGACCCGCTGGGGCCCTCCCGCGGGGCGCGCATGCGCGGCGGGCCGGCCCCTCCCGGCAGGGTACTCACAGACGGCCCCCAGCACCCCCGACAAGCGACACAGCCAGCGGTACCACCACGTCATGCCCTCCTCCTGCGCGGGGGCCGCGGAGCTGGCGGACGCCGCAGCCGCCCCGGCCGAGCCGCTCATGCTGCCGCCGTCCGGCGCCGCCCGCGGCCCTCACAAAGAGCTCCGGAGCCGGCCGCGTCGACGCCGGCGCGCGGCCTTGTGGGAGAGACGGTCATTAGCATAGGGGCGGGCTCGCGGGCCGGCGCTCATTAGCATAGGGGCCGGGGCTGCTGCGTGGGGCCGCCCAGGCAGGCAGACGCGCCCCGGGGAGCAGGGTGGTGGCTCCGCAGGGCCGTGCTGCCTGCGCACCCCTCCCGTCCTTCTGCCTGCCGGGGCCGCTCACGTCGGGGCATAGGCGACCGCGCAGGCGTCCCCGCCCTGCCGCTGTGGGTTTTCAAGCCGGGTTCGGGCAGGTCATGGGAAGAAAACGCAACCGAGATGCACGTTTCCTTTATTGTGCCCGAAGGGCTGGGGGTGCCTTTGCAGAGTCTCCAGCCCCGCCCCCAGCCTTCTGGACGCTGGAGATGGCCCTAAGCCTGGAGCAGGTCAGAGGTGGAAAGCGGTGGCCAGAAGTCAACCCTCCGGGGCTGGCCAGACGCCTAGGAAGTGCTCACTCGGTACATGTCGGTCCCGCCTTTCCCTCCCAGGACTGGGGGCAGCTGCGAATATACGGGAGGGGAAGCTAAGGCAAGGCCCAGCCGGGCCCCTGCCGCTTGTCCTCTTCCCGCGCCGGGGGTTGGAGGGCCCAGTACTGGCCCTGCAGGCTGGCCCGCGCCTCCAGGAAGCCCTGGCTGAACTCCATCTCCGCCTGGCTGCCCTCTGACTCCCAGTAGAGCACCTGCTGCCCGTGGAACGTTGTGGTCTTCAGGCTGTGGATGTCCCGGATCTGGGAGGAACCGGCCAGGAGGTGATAATTAGCCATGAGTCATGGAAGCCCTAACCTGCAGGGTCTCAGCATTCGGGATGCTCACAAGAGTCCTATCAGGGGGACACTATTATCCAACCCAGAACACTGAGTTCAGGGAAGTTATGCCACCCCTCAAGGACACAGAGCCAGGATGCCAGAGCTGGAATTTGAGCCAGATCTGTCTGATCTGTCTGATCTGTCTGGCTGCCTCCCCTGGGGCGGGCTCGCGGGCAGTTCTCCCAGGACACACCAAACCAAGGGGGAGCCATGCTTCTGGCAAAGTTATATGCGGCTGTAAAACCGCTTCAGCCCCAGTTACTGGGCAGTCTATGTCAGAAAAGTTCTATTTCGCTTTTGCAGTAGCTCAATAAACATTTGTTGGTGATTAAGTGGAGAAAAGTCTCTTCCCCCATTCTTTCATTAGTGATTTTTAGGGTTTTGGTCTGAAATAAACTAAAAGGGTCCCCTAGTCCAGCACTCCCTGTCCCATGACAAAAGCCAGCCCACTTCTGTGCCCGTCCTGGTGGCCTCACCAAGATGTAGCTGGCATTGGCTCCCTCAGTCCCAGTGCCCATGTCCATGGCCAGGGCGTGGATAGCAATCCGGGCCTGGGGGGCCACATCGATGAAGAGCCGGCAGCCCCCTGCGTTCCTCCCATCTGGACTCAGAGAGGGGCTCACGATTTCACCCCGGGGTCCAAAGAGCTGCCTGTCACATTCTGCAGGGGACAGCAGGTGGGTGGGCTGGGCGTGGGCCACCTCAGGGACTCCGGAGCCCAGACTGACTGCTGATGCCAGAGGCCAGGGCAGCTCAGCTCACAGCCGGGGACAGTATGGTGCTGTGGTCGATATGGGGGCTCCCAGGCAGAAGCCCCCATGACCCCAACCTCTACCACTTCCTGGCCAAGTGACTTTAGGCAAAGGCCTTAAATGCTGAGCTTCAATTCCCTCCTCTAACTGAAAGGAACTGTGGCACGCACTGGGCAGGGGAGTTTTTAGGAGGACTCAATGAAGTCACGCCTGCAAAGTGCTTGACACCGAACCAGGCACCAAGGATGAGTTCCAGCCATGTCAGCTGTCCCCGTCACCAGAGGCCCACTCGAGTGAGCCCCACCTGCCTGCCCCTCCTAGCCTCCCTCGAGGCAGGAGCCTGCTTGTGGGGCAGCTGGGGAGAAGCAGTATAATGACGGGGGCTCTTGCCCTCCGGCAGCACCCAGCAGCGCCCATGCGCGTGGCATGTGCATGGAGCAACGGCCCAAAGCATAGGGTGGGGATGTGGACAGAGTCCCACGCCCACCCATCTTGCTGCACACCCCCAAGAGGAAGGGATACAGAGTCCGTCTCTGGGCCTCATCTTAGCCACCCGTGTGGACCAACACTGGCCGCCTCCGGGCTCCTCCCATCCCAGTCAGCTCCCCCGGTGTCTTGCCCACTGTCCCCGACAGCAACCAGCCACCCCGCTGCCTGGCCTGGGCTGGCCTGCAGGAGGTGGGGGTGCGATGGCTCACTACCTCTGTGCACGGTTCCCGGGGCAGGCCAGCTCCAATACCGCAGCACCACTCCGCCTGCCCGCCTCGCACGGCGCTGCCTCACCAGCAGTGTGTTGGTGTTGGGGCTGAAGGTCTGGCCAGACAGCCTGGTGCATGACTTCCTCCACCTGAGCCGGCCCCAGTGCAGCAGCAGCGTCTCCCCTGGAAGCGGCGGTGCAGTGAGGCACCAGCACCCTACTCGGGGCAGCAGGAGGTGGCTCCAGGGTGGACTGACCCTCAAGGGAGTCCCGACTCTCCCATCACTGGCTCTCCCACTCACTAATCTCTCAGTTTCCTCATTCGTGAAATGGGGACCACCATCCCCCGTCACAAAGGGGGCTGGGCACGCTGCGGTCATGCTGGAGCCTGGCAGGGCCCGTCACTGACAGCAGCTGCCGGTGTGGCCCTGGACATACCTGCGCTGCAGTTGAGGGAACTCTCGAGGATTTGGAGGGTCACCACCTCCCCCAGGGGGCGCCCGATGGCCACCGCACAGTCTGCCTGCCCCAAGCCTCGCAGGTCAATGGTCCCGGCTGGCTCAAGGTGCTGCCCGCCGCAGGCACCTGGAAAGGCAGCAGGAGCGCAGGTTAGCAGAGCATGCGGGTTCCAGGCAGGACGGGGCTGGCCTTTCCATGCTGAGGAAGGAAACTGGGGTGGTGGACCACATCCCCATAGGCCAGCTGGAAGCCTGCTCAGGTTTGGGGTCTGTGTGGGCCAGAGGGTTGGTGTCAAGCTCAGAGCTGCGTGCAGATGCCCCAGCAGGGGGGCAGTGTGTGGGACAGTGCGTAGGGCAGTGCGTGGCTTTGCGTCATGCAGACGTAGGTTTCCAACTCTGAAGCCTTTGAGTCACTTCACCTTGATAATAATGAGAGTGACTTTCTCTTTGCCAGGTAGGAAGGGGGCCAGCCCTGCGCCTGGCCTCCAAGGCACATCCCTGCAGCCCACTGCATGCATCCCAGAGGACGAAGTGCCTGTCCCAGCTCCCACCGGTGGAGATGCCTCTGCCCACCCCTGCTGCGGACAGCCTCCCGACAGAAAGGAGGAAGCAACGTAACTGGGCCGCACTGGGCTTTCCCGGGGACTGGGCAGGAGCCGCAGGGTCTGGGGAGCTGGGGAGTGGAGGTGGGCCTGGGGCTGGGGCCCCTCCAGGGAAGTGGCAGCAGTAGGTGCCCCTGTGGTCTGGCCCAGGGCAGCGGCTTCCTCATGGGGTGCTGGGCTGGGTGTCCCCTCCGCTGCACAGGGTCCGGCCCGGCAGCCCCGCAGGGTCACGGGCTTGGGCAGGTGCTGGCAGAAGTTTGCTGGCACCGGCGCACCAGCTCGGGGTCCAAGGCAGGTGTCCTGCCGGCGCTGGATGCCATCCCCACAGGAGACGGAGCACTGCCAAGAGAGGGAAGGCATCATGGCCGACCCTGCCAGAGGGTGACCAAGGGCCAGGCGTGGCCCCATGTGTAATCTTTGCACCACCTGGGAGGCAGGCAAGTGTCCGGATTCCACAGAGGCGGAAACTGAGGCTGAGAGGTAACCTTGCGTGGGTCACCCTCTAACCATTACCACTGAAGGCTCTCTGCCTCTCCGGGCCACAGCGCAGGGGCCAGGCGCTCCGCGGTGGCCCTCTCCTTCCACAGTGTCTGTCACTGCCCGCCTGGCTCTCATCCCCATCGGACCAGATGCCCAGGTCCTTGTGACAGAGGTGGGCAGTGGCCACAGAGCAGCCTTCAAGGGCTGTGTGCAGCTCATCTCTGCTGCACCCCTGTGCCCCCACCACACTGTGCGTGAGCCCCTCCAGCTGTACTCACCTCTGTCCAGGTGCTGACGTGCCACCGGTAGGCACAGTCATCAACAAGGCAGGGGACACTGGCCTGGGGCCGCACCAGAGCTGCACAGGCCGCCTCGTCCACCTCCGTGTCCCGGCCTCGGTCAAGCTGCACGCAGGCCACCGAGCGCCGAGCAGTGCCGAGGCCACAGCTGGCCGAGCAGGGGCCGAGGGCCGTGACTGTCCACCTGCAGGAGGAGACCCAGAGAGAGGCTCCGTGCCCAAGTGGCCTCAAGAGAGCGCCCGGGAAGGCCCCAGGCCCCCGTCCACTCACAGGGCCACTGGCTCAGGATGGTTCCGAAAGGCTCTGCAGGAAAGGGACCTCTTTCCCCTTAGCTGGGGTCTCCCTTTCATCCCCTGTATCACATAGCACATGCTAACACCCCACAGAGCCGCCTGGGTGCCCCAGAGTAATGGAAATCAGATCTGCCACCAGAGGGTCGTAAAACCATCAGTGCTGCTCAGGGTCAGTTGTGGTCATTCCCTACACAATAACGCCGGCATCAGACACAGCCCTGACTGGAGCCCAGGCTGGTGACACTTCCCTGCCCTCCTGGGCCGTGCCTTCCGTGGGCCTGGGCGGTGACTCTGTGGGCCTGGGCGGTGACCTGAACCACATCCCCGCCTCTCGGCACCACTGACGTTTGGGACCAGGTGATTCTGTGTCACGGGGCTGCCCCGTGTAGTGTGGGGCGTTCAGAGCTCCTGGCCTCTGCTCACTAGATGCCAGGAGCAAGTCCCCCTCCTCAGTTGTGACAATTAAGTTCTCTCCAGGAATGGCCAGTGTCCCCTGGGAGGCAAAATTGCCCCTGGTTGAGAAGCCACTGCCCCAGAAGGAAGACAGAGAGGGACGAGGAAATAGCTGTCAGGCGGCGGCAATGACACAGGGACAACACAGGGAGCAGAGAGCCGTGGGGGCCGCCCGCCCCTCTGAGCACAGCCTGGGGAGGGGCCTCCAGAGAAGACAGCAGGCAGCAGGAAGCTAAGGCAGGAGGATCCCTGGAATGTTCCAGAGTAACGAGGAGGCCAGTGGCTACAGCAACGTCCAGGAGTAGCCGGGGCTCGTGTGCGTACGTAATTCTCATAAAATCCCCGGTCCTCTCTAAATATGACGTGGAAAAATAAATGGGTGTGTAGCCAGGCACATTAGCACGAGCAAAGAAACAAAGACGCACTGTGCTCTGGATGTCACGTGGACCGTAGAGCTACAGAGTGTCAACAACTCGATGTGGGGAAGGGACAGCTCGGGAAAAACCCGGAGTCTGGCAGAAAGCCGAGAGCTAGACCGCACCGCACGCAGGGGATCCATCTGCAGGAAACAGGGTTATCCGACGAACGCCGCTCGTTAGCGATTTGGGAAGGAAACATTGGGTCCCCGCTCTGAAACGTCTCCAAGTAAGTCACAGATGAGTTAGGGTCTAAATTTAAACGAACTGTTTCCTGCAGTGGTGGATTTATGTGAAACATAGGAGACAGGAGGAAACCTGGCAGTGTGGTGCTAGCAATCGAATCTGGGTGGGGAACACGGTGGACATTTTTGTACAATGTAGAAAAGCATTTTGTAATTAAGACTGCAAGCCTGAGCAAGAGCGAGACCCCATCTCTACTAAAAATAGAAAGAAATTAATTGGCCAATGAAAAATATATAGAAAAAATAGCCGGGCTTGGTGGCGCATGCCTGTAATCCCAGCACTCTGGGAGGCCGAGGCGGGTGGATCACTCAAGATCAGGAGTTCGAAACTAGCCTGAGCAAGAGCAAGAACCCATTTCTACTAAAAATAGGAAAGAAATTAATTGGCCAACTAAAAATATATAGAAAAAATTAGCCGGGCATGGTGGCGCACGCCTGTATTCCCAGCTATTCGGGAGGCTGAGGCAGGAGGATCGCTTGAGCCCAGGAGTTTGAGGTTGCTGTGAGCTAGGCTGATGCAAGGCCTAGACTCTGTCTCAGAAAAAATAAGAAAAAGAAAAAAAATTATAACTGTAAAAGTGCAAAAAGAACCATGATAGAATTGTGAGCAAGGTAGGAGAGTCCTCCCCCACACACTGGCCCCCACTGCTCTGTCCTGTGTCAGGGCCACAGCTGTGTCCCTGCTGGCCCCTCCCCCATGGCGAGAGCTGGTGCTCACAGCCTCAGATCCCGTGTGGCCCCCAGGGTGCACCCAGCCTGGTGGTGCTGGCACTTCCCCCACACCTGGCATAGCACAGCCTGCCCATCATCCTGTTCCCTACAGGCTATCACCTAGGCCGCTGAGCTGCCCTTTGGTCCCCGTAGCACCTGGCCTGTCATGGGCCCGTGCCAGGAGTGCCCCTCCCGCCATGCCGCCAGCCACTCACCTGGGTGGGCAGGGCTCCAGGCTGCAGGCCTCCTGGGGCTCTGGGCGAGGCAGCCCCTGGCACTGGGCGTCCGGCAGGATCTCCTCGGCACTGTCCTCCCCCCAGGCCCGGGCACAATATAGGGTCCTCCGCACGACCCCACCCCCACAGCTCACACTGCAGGTTGCCAGCTTGTACCACCACCTGTGGTAAAGCGGAGTCAGGGAGGCCACACGGCTGCAGCCTGGGAACCCAGAGGAGCCCGGTCTCCCCTCATCTCCCCAGACCGGGAAGAGATAGGAGGCCAGGAAGGGCCAGAAGTTCTCTCTAAGGGTCCCCCTTGCGTCCCCACCAAGAGGCTCAGCACGGAGGACAAAGAGCATTCAGACAGATCCATTTTACAGACAGGGAAGCTGAGGGCCAGCAGCAGATGTGTCCAAGAGGCAGTCGGGGGAGGTCAGGGCACCCAGGCCCCGCAGAGCTATCTGTCCCTAGTAGGAATCCCTGCAGCAGCTGTAGCGCCCAGCCCTCCAGCCTGCCTTCCATCGCGCCAAATGCCACCCGTCAGACTGCGCGCCACCATCTGTCTCATTTGTGGTCCCTCCCACCTTGCCCCCGACATCAGCTCCAGGAGGGCAGGGATATTTGTCTGCCGTGTCCTCTGCTGTGTCCCCCAGCTCCAGAACAGCGCCTGGGCGTAGGTGCTCGGTAAAGAGCAGGTGGTGAATAAATGCCCCATCAACCACGTGGCCCTGAGCAGCCCACATCCTATGCGACACCCTTTATGTGCAGGACCGTCTCATTCAACCCACACGGCCTTCCGGGAGCACCACTCCTGCAGGCGAGGACACAGGGTCAGCAGGATGGGCTTGGAGGTGAGGGCAGAGCCAGGATGCAGACCTAGGACCACCTGTCTCCTTCGGAAGGGGCCCACCTGGCAGGGCAGGGCCCCAGGCTGCAGTCTTTGAGGGGGTGGGGCTGGGGCACGGGCCAGCACTTGGAGTGGGGCAGGAGTGAAGGGCAACACACAGCCAGTGTTTCCCACCCCTACCCCGCAGGTCACCAGGCACAGTGCTGAGGCCCGGCCTCCCACCTGCAGGGAGAAGGCCAGTGGCCCATAAGAGGCTGCCCCTCAGGTCAGACTCCCTGCCCTGCACAGCCTTGCGCCCCACACTCACCGAGCAGGGCACGGGACGGCGCGGCAGACCTCCCGCCGGCTCCCGGGCTTGCTTGCCGGGTCACACAGCTCCTCCTGCACAGGCACCCTGAGGGCGGAGTCCATACACAGGACACGCACCTCCATCAGGCCTGCAGGGAGGAAGCAGGGACCCCCACACCCCAGGAGGTGGGCTCAGCAGACCGCAGGCCCCTGCTTGCTGGACAGCTCTGGCAAATAGGGCACGCGGGTTTGAGTCCACCTTGCAGAATCATTCGAGATTCTAAAAGGGGAGATATGAAGTGCCTGGCACATAGTAGGTGCTCAAGAAATGGTAGCTGCTGCTCCTTATTGAGAGGCATTATTGATGATATGAAAATCTTTTACTATGTCTTTTATTATAAAGATGTGAGTAGGACCTCAAATCTCTCCTTTAGGAGTATCCGCAAAAGAAATCTCTGGTCTTTGTTCTAAACAGGCTGAAGTTCTACAGAGCGAGTAGTTAGGGTTCTGGTTAAGAACACCTTGCATCTTCTCACAGAAGCCATTGGTGGCTGCCATCAAATCACAGAAGGTAGCAAGTGTCGGCGAGGATGTGGAGAGCTAGAGCCTCGCGTGCGGCGGGGGGGGGTGCGAACGGCGTGGCCGCTGCGGAAAGTGCAGCCGTCCCTCAGTCCCTCCGGCAGCACGGAGCCACCGTGTGATCTGCCGGGCCCCTTCTGGGTGCACGCCCAAAGAACCGTCCGACCCGAGAACGCCGGGTGAGCAAGAACGCTGATATTTGTGCACCGTGTCCACGGTGGCACTACGCACAGCAGCTGACATGTGGGAGCAAGCCACGCATCCCTCCGTGAGAGAGCGGAGAGCAAGCGTGCTGTGACACACACCTGCCACGGGATGCTCCTCAGCTTTAAGAAAGAAGGAAAATCTGACACGTGCCACAGCACGGGCCACCTCTGGGGACACTGTGCTCGGTGAGGTAAGGTAGACACGAAAGGACGGATGCTGTGTGATTCCGCTCACACGCGGTCCCCAGAGTCATCAAATTCATTGAGACGGAAAGTGAAAGGGAGATGGGGACAGGGGCTGGGAGACGGGGACGGGGATGTTTCGCAGGGACACAGTGTCAGTTTGGGAAGACGAGAGCGTTCTGCGGATGTGCTTAGCGCCGCTGAACAGGACCCTTGGAAGTGGGGAATGAAGATGGCACCTTCTATGATGTGTGCATTTTACCGCAATAATAAAAATGAAAAAACAGAAGGACGCTACGTGTCTTAAAGCTAACATGGTTTCTCTGCTCAGGTCGCCAGTTTGGGGCCACCTCTCGCAGCTCTGCTGGGCCATTGGACTATGCCCTCGGTGCCAGCGCTGCCCAGTGTGACCATATCGTCCTGTCTTTTCAGCCGATCCATGGCCACATCTAAGTGGCTGCTGGACACTTTGTCCCAGTCTCCTGTATGTTGCCTCATGCTCTTACGGTGTTTGGATTTTAAGCCACGCAAATGCTTTTCAGAACTAGGCGAAGTGCAGGCAGACAAGAGAGTTAGCAGTGAGCGCTGGTGCCCCCTCACCTCGCCCGCAGGAGACGGAGCAGGGCCCCGCCACAGGGGTCCACACGTGGGCAGCGTGAGCCTCCGGCCTGGCACTGCCCGATGCGGAGGGAGCCTCTTCCCCCGGAGAGTCGGCACCCAGCTGCAGGAAGGGAGCAATGAGCAATGAGTCTGGGACGCCACCTCCAGACCCCTGAGCACCCCCTGTCTCCGGATCTTTTCAGGAGACAGCAGGAAGTGGCACAAGACTTTGCCTCCTGGCCCCAGCTGTGGCCCTCACCACAAGCCCCACCCGGGCCCATGCAGGCCCCTCATCAGAGCGCGTGCGCCGTGGGCTGGGGCGGAGGGCCAGTGGTCGGGACTGGGGTTTGCAAGCTCCGCTGCAATCCTCACCAGCCAAGTGGGTGGGGAGGAAGGCGGCCAGCACTCTGGCCTAAGAGCAAGGCTGAATTAATCTCTGCCTCAGATGCTTCCAGCAGGGTGTGTATTCCCTCATCCTGGCTTGCACGGGGCAAGGGAGCATGCCAAGAGCACTCTGTCTCTGAGTTTACCCTCTGACCGGGCTGGCCCGCAGACAGCAGCCTGTAGAAGGACGGTGTTCGCACTCTGGCCTGCAGGATGGTGGCAAACGGTGCCCCTCTTTCTCCCAGCCAGATAAGGACCAAGTAGCCCCGGCCACCCTCGTGCCAGGGCACTCACCTCAACAACAGGTGGCCTCTGTCCTGTGGAGCCAGGCCCTGCGGTCGCTGGAGCCTCCACGCCGTCTGCCCCCGGCACACACGTCGCGTTCTCCGAGGCCGGGCCTGCTCCACCGGCCGACATGCATGGGCCAGGGGCTGACGTCGCCTGCCTGAGGACAGCAGGGACAGTAATTGGGCCCTGCCAATGCCACCCAGCTCCTAGGGGCACGGAGGCAGTGAATCTCCGCCCCCCCCACCAGTATCCAGTACCCCAAAGAGGCAAAGCTCAGGGGTCTTTCCCCAAAGTGCTGGGTTAACCGCCTCGCTCATCAGCCTCCAGGCTCCACTAGGCAGCCCTGCGCTCGGTGGCCAGGCACATGCCTGCACCCGGTGCAATAAGACAGCCCAGCCCCTGCCCTGCAGATGTGAAGGGACCTCCACCCAGACAACCACAGGCTCCCACGCCACGGCAGTGCTAGCGGATTATCAGGTGCCCCGTGGAATCCAAGCCAGGCCTAGGGAGGGCAAACGGTCTCAGACGTGTGTCAGCGGGGCCAGGGGGGCTACCTGCAGTGTCGTGTTCAGGGTCCTGAGGCTACACCAGGACTCAGCAAGAAAGAAGAGAGGTGTGTGCTCTGTCTGCGTGGACAAGAGAGTGGAAAGGGGCCCAGAGCCACGGTTGGGCCACCGTGGTCTAACCCACTCCCCACTGACAGATGACAGGCTGGAGCCCAGAGAGGGAAGGGACTTGCCCCAGCCACCCGGCCGCTTAGTGGCAAGGCAGGGTCATAGCTGCTGTCAATCTGGACACTGAGGGGACGAGAGGTGGCCACCTGAGCACTGTGGAAAAGGTGGCAGTGGTGACAAAGTGACATCTACTGCTTTACATTGACGGTGTCACCTTGTCCTCATGCCCCTCCATGAGCAGGTCCTCATCCCCACTTCACAGCAGGGGCTCGGAAGTTCAGAGAAGGAAACAACAGGCCCTGGTCTCCTGGCTGGCAGGCTGTCCTGAAGCTGGCACTCAGAGGCCCCAGGCACCACTGCCCCGCCAGGGTGGTGGGGGCCGGCCAGGGGCCTCGGGCAGAGGGGACACTCAGAAGGGGTGGGGCACAGTACGGGACAGCCCTGCCAGGGGCCAAACCCACCCCGGCCACCCCATGATTACCTGGCGGGGCAGGGCTGGGAGTTGCAGGGTTCCACCGCTGTGGCAGGCTGCTGGGCCACCGCTGCGCACCGGGCTGGAGGCAAGGTCCTCAGGAGGCCACCCTGGGCCTCCACGCAGTGCAGCAGCTGCTCCCGCAGGCCTCCCCCACAGGAGGCACTACACGGGCCGAAGGCTCCAGCCACCCAGCTGAGGAGGAGAGGGACAGGGCGTCAAGGCCCTCACCAGGTCCCCAGGCTGGCTCGGGGGGCGGGGAAAGGGGGGCCTGGCAGGGCTATCCAGCCATCTATCTGGCTGGTGCTCATCCCCTGGCCTGCACTGGGTCCTGCGTCCCCCAGGTGCATGAATGCCAAGTATGTAAGGCCAGCCCAGCCTCTCTAGGTGTCCCCGGGCTGCCCTGACAGACACCTGAGCCCGAGGACACCTGCAGACTGGTGCTGGCTGGCGGCTGCCCTCATCCTGCGCCCAACAGGGATGGCCTGTCCCTAATAGTTTATTCTTGCTGGGGGCCAGCCATGGTCGGAGCTTCCACCACGAGCTCCCTGAGGCTTCCACACAAGCCCCGGGGAGGGGTCATCTCCCTCTTTCAACGAGCACCTAAGCTCAAGGGAGGCCTTGGGCTGCCCAGACAAGGTGACAGCAGGGGTGGGTCGCACCGGGCTGGCACTGACACCCTGTCTACCCTGGATCTCAGTGTCCTTTCCTGTAAAATGGGGGCACTCACAGAGCCCCCCTCCCAGGGTTATCAGGATGGGGGACAGCACCTACAGAAGCTGCTCAGCCCAGCCCACTCCCGTGGGCCCCGTGCCGGGGTGAGAGCCCAGGAGCCCCAGAGAGCACTCCCCCCAACCCTCCCAGAGCTGCAAAGGCAGCACTGCACTCACTATACTCACTACGGGGGGCAGGGCGCAGGGACGCAGGCCTCTGGCCGCGCCGGAGGCTGGGGGCTCTCTTGGCACCAGGCAGCCTCCACCTGCTCCTTCGTGGCCTGGTCCAGGCAGCTGTAGGTCACCCAGCGCAGCCCTGGGAGGGGAGAGCCAGGGCTAGGCCACTTCCAGGCAGGGGCAAGCCATGCCGCGGGCCAGCCTTCCCCAGGCCTCACCTGCCCCACAGCTCACCGAGCAGGGCCCGCGCATGGCGGCCCATGCCCAGGCCTGCTGTGGCTTAGGCTGGAAGTAGAAGAAGGTGATGTCCGGGCGGGTGAGGTCACCATACTCCTCGCTGTACCGCCTATACACCTGCAGAGACAGATGGAGAGCTCCGGGCCTTGTCCAGTGGGTTCCCTGAGGGTCATTGGCACAGCCACCCCCCCCCCACGACGCCCCCAGGCTTTCATTCCTCCATCCCTGTATCTTTCTGCTCAACAGGCAGTCACCGGCACTGACTGCGCCAGGCTCTGGGGACACACAGTGGACGGGACACTGAGCCTTAAGGAATGCTTGACAGGTTGGGGTTGGGGTGGGGGTGGGCGGCAGCAATTGGTAGGTTAGGGGGCAGGGCATTTGGGGAGCATGGAGAAGTGTCCCTAAGTTGATCAGGGAGGCGGACTAGTGGCAGTGGAGGTCAGGAGGTCCTGCAGGCAAAGGGCAGAGGCTGGCGTGTCCCAGCTCGGGGCCCGGGTGAGGGTGTGAGTGCCGGGCGAGGGTCTGGGGGCGAGACAGCACAGCACGTGCTTCTGGAGCAGAGCTGAAGCCCGTGGGGTAGGCAGGAAGGGACTGGATCCCCAGGGCCTTGTGGCCGGCTGGTGGCCTGAGCTCAGCTCTGAGAGCGCTGGGAAGTTTCAGCAGGCGCCTGGGCCTGTTCGCACTTCAGGAGAGTAACTGCGTCCTGTGCCCAAGGCCAGCCCAAGAAGGAGCCAGCCTAGAGGCCAGAGCCCAGTGCCATGTGACATTCAGCACCTGTCCCCACGATGGCCACATCTGGCCATCCACCACAGGCCTTTGTGTGTTAAAATAGGGCTTCTCAGGCCCCCACAGGGAAGTCCTGATTCAGTGGGCCTGCACAGGGGCCGGTTCTTTAACACACGCTGCAGCTGGCATCTGGGGACAGCGTCCCAGGCACAGGGAATGGAGTGAACTGAGCCGTATGGGAAGGCGGGGGCTTGCTCTGGCTTGGCCTGCACCACCTGGGGGTCCCTGCTGCCTCCGCCAGCTATAGGAGCAGAGGGTGCTGCTAGGTTGTCGTTGTCAGCAGGGCCATGGGGACTTGGACCCCTCCAGATGTTGATTTCTGCTCGCCCTCCAAGTGTGTCCTCAGCAAAGCACACGTGGGGACACACACAGGTGCGTACACGTCACTGAGGACACACCCAGGCGAAGCCTTCCTGGGTTCCCAGGTGGGAAGCAGTAGGTCTGCACCAGGGCCTGCTCCTGCACCCACGGCCTAGGCGACCATTCCCCGCCCTGTGTATGACCCGCTGAGGTAGGACCCTCCTGGCCACCCCTCCCGGCCAGCGCTGCTCCTGTGGCCCCCTCTCACCCGCGCCCACACTCCAGGGCTTGCTCCCACGGGCTCCGGGCACAGGCGCCGTTTTCTATTTATTTGCGGGACACTACGCGCCTTGGGGAGCTCATCGCTGCACCTTGCCTGTCACAGGGCCCCCCACGGAAATGCCCCTGAATGAACAGCCCTCTCAATGGCCACTGAATGAATGGATGAGTCAGGGAGTAAGCAGATGGACAAACCGACAGTCACAGTCACCAGGAGGGCCCCCCACCAGCCTCCCCCAGCCCCTCTGGTGACCTGGATCTCGATGGCCTCCCGGAGGGGTCCCCGGATGCGGATCTCCTCGAGGCGGGGCAGCCGGTCCTCGGTGAGGGCCACGGTGTACTCGACTCTGCTGTCCTCCAGGACAGAGGGGTAGGTGGTGCTGGGGGAGATGCTGGTCTTCCCGGCCACGACGTAGCGCCCGCCGATCCTCACCGCTGCAGGGAAACGGCCCGTAAGCCCCGTGGGTCGGGGCGCCAACCCTCCTCACACCAGCAGGAGGCGGGCGCCACCCTTCACAGAGGAGCTCCCTGGCTAAGGCAGGGGTGGAGTTGATGGCAGGGTGGGGAGAGGAGGGCCTTCGTGGACAGGACAGAATCCCCACGGCTAGGTCCACGACTCTCCTCCCCGGGGTCCCCCTCCTGGGAGCCGCACGCCTCTGACCCCAGAAGACGTCCAACGGCGGGGCCTGCACCTCTTTCCGGAATCCGAACCCAGCGAGGGCCGCACCCCGCTCCCCCACCAGACGCACTCCCACACAGAACCGACAGACGGGTTCGGGGCTCAGGGACCCCGCTGAGGCAAGCATCCCCGACCCAGGATGCAAAGGCCAGGTGTGGGCGCTCTCTAGGAATGCAGCCCCGCCGTGGCCGTGCCCAGAGAGAGGCCTGGTCTGTGCTGCTGGCCTCTGAGAGGGAGCACCAGTCACAGCGGAAAGACTGTCTTTGCTCCATGCCAGTAAGGCTGAGCATGTGGCTCAGGGAGCGGCTTTGGGTCACCTAGAGGCTGAGATCATGCACGTGAGCCACCAACCCGTCAATCCATCACGCCTGCGTAATGGAGCCCAGTAAAGACTCCGAACTCCAGCCCAGGGACCGTCCTGGGCCGCGAGAGCCCCGTGTGCATGGTCACTCACAGCTGTCGAAAGGGTACCCCATCCCCGAGACCCTCCCAGATGCCACCCCAGGCGTCTCTTCACTCAGGTGACTGTGACCCGCACCCTTCCCCTGCAGCAGGCGTGACCACCAGCTCACAGCATCCCATCAGTTTGGGAGTCGCCCAGTCGGTTATAAACCAGGTGTGGTGAGAGGTGAGGGCACCCGGGAACCATCTCTCCGCCTTCGCCATCAGGCTGGCTCGGGGGGACATCCTCACTCAGCTCACCCAAGTGCGAGAAGAGAGGCCTGCGGTTGGCGACATACACGCTGGTCAGGTTGGGCGTGACCGTCAGGAAAGTGACGTATTCTAGAAAGAAGGAGGGGTGCATGGGCGTCACGGTCCCCACATCACAGCCACAGGGGGCTGCCTGAGGCTGCACAGGGGATAGCTGACGATGCCACGGGGCTGCCTCTGGCGGCAGGAAGGCCCCTGTCACAGAGGGTGGTCAAAACCAGGCTGCAGGGCCACCTGTGGGGTTCTCCAGCATGGCGGGGCAGCCTTGGGTCCTCTGCTGACCATCAGAGCACTGACATCTGCGAATGACTTCTGACCCTTTGCAAATAAATCAAAGTCGAGGGTTGTGCACAGACTGCACAGGGTCCCCAGCATTCCTGCCTCACAGCTACAGGGAGCAACGGTTACCCAGGCACTAGGATCCCAGCGGCGGCACTGTCACCAAAATCTGCCTGCCTCCAAAGGGTGGCGGGGCAGAGGAACCAGAGGCTGAGCTGGGGGAGCCAGCCCTCCACCCAGGGGTGACCCCTACCTCTGGGTCTCCCGGCCGTGAAAGAGCCATTCCGTGGGCTGCAGGTGCTGTTGTCGCCTCCGCACACCTGGCAGGCGTCCCATGCCCGCTGCGAGTCCATCCTGCCATCACAGCCAAAAGCCTGTGCGGGGGTGGGGGGGTGGCAGAGGGCCATGTCCCTGGAGGGTGCTGGCCTCAGTGGCACCACGGCCCTGCCATCTGGAGGTTCTGGGATACACACAGCCAACTGGCAACATGTCTACGGCACCCGACATCCACACAGACAGCTTAGCAGGCTCCAGTGACCTGCCAGGTCACAGTGTGGCCCTTAACCCCTGCCCAGTCTGGCCCGTGTGCCCTGGACCACGCCCCAGCAGACCGGACCGGACCGTGGCTCCGCTGGAGCAGGTACCCAGAGACCTGCCCCCAGGAGCCTTCCCACGGGACAGGCAGGGCTCGGGGCCACCTCCGCTGCCCACACACGCCTACCCTGCAGCTGCCCGACACGCACAGGCTCAGGGCTCCGTCCTCCCGAGGGCCACCGGGCACACACCGGGTCCCGTCCAGGAAGCTGTCTCCACGTCGCATGATGAAGCTCTCGCCAATGGCCCGGCACATGTGTCTGCATAGAGCGTCCCCTGACGGGAAAGAGTGGACGAGAGTTCCTGAAGCCAGGAGGGGGACAGGGAGGGCCAGGAAGCCGCCAGGGACCCTGCTCGGCCAGCCCTGCCCCGCCTGGTCCACGTGGGCCCTCATCCCCACCAGCCCCCTTCATCCTCTGCATGTGGGGCGAGGGTTTCTGTTCCCCCCCCCTTGTCCTGCCTCCTGCGGCAGTAACCAGATTAACAACCTAGTAACTAGCGGTACTGAATTGTGAGCCAAGGAAGGCCCATGGCACTTGTCCTGCATCATCTCCCTGAATCCTTCTAGCTGCCCAGGAAGGAGATCCCGCTATCATCGCCACTGCACAGATGGGAAAACCAAGGCTCGGAGATGAGACGTCACTGCCACAGAGGTGGGACGTCCATGGTCTGTGGGACGCCAGAGCCTGAGCCCAGGCCTTGCTCGGACCAGCTCCAGAGTGATGATCCGACCCCCAGCAGCTCCACCTGCCAGAGGGTCCCCCAGTCCCCACCTTGGCTGTGCTGGGCGGCCGCGCCCCAGCGGTAGAAGGAGGTGCCGCCCGGGGGCAGGTGCAGCGGCTGGGCGTCGGTCTCGGCGCACTGCTCCGACATGAACTCCAGCTGGCTCTTCTCGCAAGCCTGGCAGGGAGGGGGCAGAGCACTGGCACAGGAGGGGGCCAGGGCAGGGGGTCCTCGTCACTGGGAGACCCCGCAGTGCCGGAGTCAAGGCGTCGGTGTGGCCTCAGCTCCGGGTGTGCCTCGGTTCCCTGCTCCGTGAACTGGGGTGACAAGAACGCCAGCCTCTCGCTGACGGGAAAACTCCAGAGAGTTTGTAAAGGACACGGGGCAGCGAGGAAGAGCGCGGCTCTCGGGACTGTTGTTGCCAGCCCGCACTGGAGGAAACCGGGAGACCATGATACTCGCTGAGCGGGGGCGCCCAGGGCAGGTGTTCAGAGAAACCACGGACGGTCAGGGACACGGGGCTTCACCAGCAGAGCCTGCGCGGCCAGGCAGGCGCCCGGGCTGTCGTGCCCGTGGAGAGATGATCGGAGTCGGCCCACTGGGCCACGACACGGGCCACGGCTGCCCTCCACGGAGTCCTGCCACCCCATGCCCCGGTTGAAGACTATCCCCTCGAGGCCTGGGGAGGCCTTGTGTCTGCCTGGAGGAGGAGGCGAGGCCGGGTCTCGCCACATGCAGAACTGTCACACAACCGGGGCCTGGCCCAACCCCAGGGCCATGCGCAGCAGGAGGCAGATTTTAACTCAGTGTGAAAAAGCGCCGTCCCACGGCTTCACGCCACCGGGGTGGCCAGAATCAAAACGTGCAGAGCCGCAAGCGCTGGGGGGGTTAGTGGAGAGGCCGGGACCCTCCGGCATCGGTGGTAGGGAGGCAAACGGCTCAGGCGCTGGAGAAAATGGTTTGCTGGTTCCTTGCAAAGTTGCAGATAGAGTTGCCATGGGGTCCAGCAATTCCACTCTTAGCCACGGTGCCAAAGAACTGAAAACAGGACTCAGACAAGGCCGTGTGCAAGCGTGTTCACAGCGGCTCTGCTCACGCCTCCCAGCGCACCCTGCCTCTTAGCGGCGAACAGCGGAAGGCCCAAGCGCCCGCCAGCGGGTGGGTGGGTGAGCAGAGTGAGGTCCCGCATGCAGCGGAATGTCATTCAGCCACACAAAGGAGAGAGGCGCTGACACGGGCCGCAACGCGGGTGAGCCTCGGGATCACCGCGCTGTGTCGAGAAACCCAGACACCAAGGCCACGTGCTGTACGGCTCCACCCACACGCAACACCCCGAGTGGGCAAGCCCACAGAGACCGAGAGAGGAGTGGGGGTCCCCAGGGGCTGGTGGGGGGAGACTGGGGAGTGACGGCTCGTGGGACGGGCTTTGCCTGGAGTGAAGGAGATGTTTTGGAACTAGGCGGACGTGGCGGTCGTGCAACATGGTGAGGGCACTAAATGCCGCTGAATCGCCCACTTTAAGCTGGTTGGTTTTATGCTACGTGAATTTCACCTCAGCGTATAAATAAAAGAACCACGCGCGGCTGCGCAGCAGTGCGCAGTGCTCCAGAGGGCCCAGTCTCCTCGCAGAGATGTGCTCTGGAGGGCGACATGGCACTCCGGGAGGGAGGAGGGGTGCTGCAGGGTCTCAGCGTCCTCAGTGGGACCACCCTCGTTAACACACTGTGGTCTCGATGTCCCTCTCAGTGCTCTTGGTGTGAACCACAGATGTCACCCTGGCCCTTTGGGTCCCCCAGGACCCCGCGCGGCCAGCTGCCCCCGCCCACCCTGGGAAGCCGGCCTACCTGGGTGTTGCACATCTCCGCCTGGAGGTCAGCACCGACGCACACACGCCCCCCAAAGGCCGGTCTGAGAATGCCCACGAGACAGGAGGGTAAGAGGTGACCACTGCCCCCACCCAGGCAATAGGGTGCAGCCACCGTCCCTGACCAGAGAACAGCATCCCCCAAACGCTACCTGGGGTTATTGCACCGTCGCCTCCGGGTGAGCACACCTCCTCCGCAGGAGCGGGAGCAAGGACTTAGGCGGCCCCAGCTAGACCAGTGCCCGTGCACTGCCGCCACGGGGCTCAGCTCCAGCAGCGAGAGGCAGCGGCCCCTGGAGCACCACTGCAAGGCAAGGACGGCGGCAGCTCCCACCCACAGGGGCCTGCCAGCCACTCGGGGACCCCAGCACACAGGGACTCCCAGCAAACACAGGGACCCCAGCAAACAAAGGACCCCACCCATTCAGAGACCCCATATCCACAAGGACCCCTCACAGAGGGACCCCCACCCATAGGAACCCCACATCCACAGGCGTCCCCATGCACAAAAGCACCCCACAGCTCCCATTCTCCTTGGGAGCAAAGGCTACGGAAGAGGTCAGATCACCAACGCAAAGGACAGAGGGAGGGTCTGGCCAGGCCCAGTGGGAGGGAGGGGAGCCCTGCCTGGGACTAGAGCGAGAGAGTGAGGTAGGAAGACGGCACAGGCAACAGGAGAGCTCCCGCCACACTGTCACTTGCAAAAAACCCTCTCTGCAAAATGGGAGTGACAATGAAATCCCCATTTCCATGGCTGGGGAAGAAGGAAGCGGAGATGTAGCAGGGCGCCTGGGAGCGGGCGGCCAACTAACACTGACCTGGGAACAGCGTGGAGGCCAAGCCCAGGGGCTCCGGGTCCTGCAGACGGGTCCCCCCTCCCACCTGCCACAGACTCAGAGAAGGCCCTGACTCAGTGACTGTCCTCCCAACCTAGAGGAACCCCCCCTTGCAGGCCCTGGAGAGGGGTGGGGTGACTGTTCAATCAGCCGGGGGCACCCTGTTGCCACCTGTCCTACCCTGACCAGGAGTCAGGGCCCCCTGTCCCACCCCCTCGCTTATTACCTACTCTCACCCCAGGAATAAAGCAGCCTGGCTAGAGGTACCTACATGAAGGTGCATGAGTGTGCCCCTCACACACGTGCACACACACATGCACACACAGCACATGCATGCGCACACACATGCACACTCACGTGCACACTCATGTGCACACGCACACACAGGCGCACATGCACACACAGCACACGCACATGCACACACACACGCACACATACAAACACACACGCACATGTACACACACGCACGAGCTCACTCACTCAGCCTTTGCTCTGACCTTCCCCGCGCCACACTCCGTCCCATCCAGGAGGGGGATGAGGCGGCGGCTGCAGCTGCTCTGGTCCAGCGGGTCTGTGTGGCAGGAGAGAGCCTGGCACATGTCCTAAGAGGGGGGACGGGTGGCCAGCTCAGGGCCACCAGGGCCTGTCAGGCCAGTGTCCAGCCTTAACTGTCCCTCCAGACCATGGGACACACTGACACAGCCAATACACTCTCCGTGGACGCCGGTGGCCTGGGAGGACAAGGCACGGCTGACCGTCCACCAGGAACAGGGACTCGGGCCAGACCTTCAGGGGCCCATGGGAATGTTTTAATTTCTTTTAAAATCAGAAGAAAAAAATAACTTCTAGGTTAAAATTAATGCTCTAATATATATATAACTAATAGGTTTATATTTATAATAACGTAAAAGTTTATGCATTTTATAAAAATATAATACTGAAATATAGTTTTAGTTATTGTGTGGAGGGAGGGGGCCACCGAAGCAAAAGTGCCTGCAGCCCACGAACGGCCCGTGCGGCCCTGGGAGGAAGCCTGTCTTTTGGGGCACCAGCCACACTCCTGCTCTGGTTCACTTTGGAGGCTACTTCCTCCAGGGAGCCCGCCATGCTGACTCCAGCCCCAGTGGAGGGAAGCCCTTGGTGGCTGTTTAGGATCGGTGTCCTCGCTCAGGCAGGAGTCCGTGGGCACAGAGGCCCTGCCCGGACCAGCTACATCATTTGCAGGGCCCAGTCAAACAAGAATGTGAGAGATTTCGTTCAAACTTTTTTAAGAACTTGGAGAGGTGAGGGACAGCATGAAACCAAGCTGGCACCCAGTAGGTGCTCACAGTGCAGGTGGAGGGGCATGAGCTGGGCAGCGCTAACCACCCAGATGGCCGATCCCACGCCACTGCCACCCCCAGGCAGACTCACAAGGTCCTCCCTGGCGAAGGTGCAGGCCACAGCCGCGGGGCCGAAGGCTACGTGGCACTGCTCATCCGCGCTGTAGTAGAGGCCGGGCAGCGCCTCCCCCAGGGGCCTCTCAGGTCCAGGTCTGGGCTGCGGCGGGTCCCACAGGCAGTGCACCCGTCCTGCGCTGGACAAGGCCCTGGCTCAGGCCCCACAGGGACACTGGGTGGAGGCGGGATGGAGCAGTGGGTGCGGGGCGTGTGGGCATCCAGAGAGGGGGCCTCTGTGGGTGGGGGCACATCCCCCACCAGGAGCCGGCCCTGGGCCCTGGGCGGGCAGCTGGCAGAGGTAGGTGCGGAGGGGGTAGAGGGATGGATCCGAGGGGAGGGAGCAGGTGGAGGTGGGACGAGGAGGGCAGAGGAGGGTGAGGGTGGTGGATGTGGGCCAGTGGGGGGGCTGGAGGGATGGGTCTGCGGCAGGGATGGGAGTGGACGCAGGTAGGGGCAGCTGAAGGGTCAGGGCGAATTGCGGGTGGACACGGGGATGGGGTGGGACGGAGGAGTGGGTGCAGGGAAGTGGGATGGGAGTGGACGAAGGGGTGGGAGCAGAGGGGGTGAGACTGAGAGGTGGGGGAGGGTGTGGTGGGGGAGAAAGGAGGGGGTGGGATGGCGCGGTGGGCCCCCGGTGCAGACAGCCGTGGGGCGCACAGGAGGGCAGGGGTCACGGCGCTACCTGAGCAGGTGCTGCAGCTGCTGGCGGCTACAAGGGGACCAGGCAAGGCCAGCGTGGCTGGGCGCGGAGCCATCGGACGCCATCACGTGGCCACTGGGGCCGCAGCTGCTGCCCGGCTCACCATCGTGCTCCAGGCCCAGGCTGAGTGGGAGGCGGTGCTGAGTGGCAGGCAGGGATCCCCCAGGCGCCCTGGGGCTGCAGGCCGGCGAGTTTTCCCACCTGGTCAACCCCTGACGCTGCCACCAGCTAACCAGGCATGGTGGAGCTAGTCGTGGCCACCTGCCTCGGTTTCCCGCCTGGGCAGATGGGCTGGCCCCACAGTGTGGCTCCCACCTCTTTTGGCTAATAAATAGCATAAGGCTTTTGAAACGTGCAAGCCAGATTAGCCGAGGGTATTGTAAGTCTGGGGGAGCGGTGGGGACTGGGATGGGGGCTGTTTGCATGAGCGTGTTCAGCGTGTGACGATTCATGGGCTGCATGGAGAGTATAGTTTAAAAGTTCGAGAAAACGTGTGGGCCCTTGGCCACCGTTACCATTCCTAGGCGGTGGAAGGCGATGGTTTCAAACCACAGCAGAGCTTTTTACTCCCAGTAGAACTGATGGGGGGGTTCTAGGGGGTGGGCTGGAGGAGACCCTGGGAATCCTACCCACAGCTCAGAACAGTTGGTGCCGAACCGGGATGAAAATTGTCACTTTTTACTTGAGAAGTCTCTGTACCGTTTGGATTTTCACTACGATTAGAAGTTATTTTCATAATTAAAAAAGTAAAAATCAAAAAGAAAAGAAATCGGCCAGGCGTGGTGGCTCACGTCTGTGATCCTAGCACTCTGGGAGGCCAAGGCAGGAGGATCACTCAAGGACAGGAGATCGAGACCAGCCTGAGCAAGAGCGAGACCCCGTCTCTACTAAAAATAGAAAGAAATTAGCTGGACAACTAAAAAAAAATATATATATATATAAAATTAGCCAGGCATGGAGGCACATGCCTGTAGTCCCAGCTACTCGGGAGGCTGAGGCAGGAGGATGGCTTGAGCCTAGGAGTTTGAGGTTGCTGTGAGCTAGGCTGACACCACGGCATACTAGCCCAGGCAACAGAGTGTGACTCTGTCTCAAAAGAAAAAAAAAGAGAGAAAAGAAATCCACCACTCTTGGCAAATGAAAATAGTTAAGTGCAAAGATTTATTTGCCCACAAGAGTTCACAATGTTCGTAACAGGAAAAATTTGGAAACAGCCTAAACATCCAACAGGAGATTAATTAAATAAATTATGGTGCATACTGCAAAATGGAACAGACCTGGAAGCAACACTTGGGATGTATCGTGCAGGTAACAAAGCAACGTACAGCATAACCCCGGTTTGGCAAATGAGAAATTGTGTGTGTGTATGTAAAGAAAAACTGAAATGAAATAAAAAAATGGGAAGAGACATTATCTCTAAGTGGTGGGATTTGAGATAATTTTTATAGCCTGCTTTTTCTTTCCCTGAATTTTCTACAAAAATTATTTTCTAATTGCTTCATTTGCTTTGCTTAGTTTCAGGGGGAAAAAATTCTCCTTCAATCACTCAGCCATCAAGAAGGACCAGATCGATACCCCATCCTCACTCTCCACACATTTCCTACTCGGCTGGACCAAGGTGAGGCCCATCTGTCAACCTCGGCAAGACCCCCTGCCTGCCCCAATTCCAGCCCGGAGCAGCTCCTCGGCCAGAGCCTGGGGACAGCAGATGGGGCTGCGTACCTGTGCCCAATCTCGTGGGCGATGGTGACCCCCAGGTCGAAGCCGGTATCCTCAGTGATGAGGCAGCTCCAGGAGAGGGAGCAGGCGCCCCCCAGCTGGGTGACTCCCCGCACCTGCCGGTTACCGTCAGGCAGCTCCAGGTCAAACCTCCGCAAGAGAAAACCGTCACCTGAGTGGTGCAAAGGTGCTTGCCCACCCGGGTCACCTCTGCAGAGGGCAGGGAGGCTGAGGGTGCAGCCTTCCCAGGCCGGCTGGGACGCCGTCGGACAGCTCAGCCACCTGGTGACGTAGAGCACCAGGTCTGCGTGCCCAGGTTCCGCGTCGTCCTCGGGGTTGATCGTCCGGCTCCACTCGCAGACACGCAGCAGCGATGAGGTGATGTTGGCCGTGATGTTGGGAGCACCCTGGGGGGGCAATAACAGCCTGTGTTTGGGGGACCCCTGCCAGGCGCCGCACTGACTGCTGTCGGTACGTTTCTCTGTGAGTCCTTGTAACAACCCTGTTACGATCCCATGTTACAGACGAGGAAACTGAGGCCCGGAGAAGCACAGCCACGCAGCCGTGCAGAATGAAGGCCGGCAGAGCTGGGGCTGGAGCCTAGGCCCGTCTGGCTGAACGCCCTGCCCCGACCCAGGCAGCGCGGGGGCATCCACGGGAAGAGGTGAGAGGGGACAGAGAGGCGGGACGCCAGGCTTCAGCCCTGTGGGGTGCTAAAGTCCAGCCCAGAGCCTACCTCGGGCTCCGTGAGGATGACCATCTTCACCAGGTGCACTCGGAACTGAGCCCCCAGGGACGGGTCCCTCAGCAGCTCCGACCCCTGTGGAAGGGCAGACAGAGAGAGGTAACCCGCCAGGGGGGAGTGGCCAGCGCAGGTCGCTGCTGATTTCCAGGAGCCCCAGGATGGGGGTGGGGCTGGAAAATGCTCCATCAGCACATGGGGGAGGCATCCAAAATGCCAAGAGCCAGCAACAGACAGGCAGGGTGCCCTGGTCCTCCCCTAGCTTGTGGCTCAGGAAGAACAAAGAGAAGAAACCCCGAAACAAGGGGACAGGAACACACACAATCGTCACTGGTCTGGGAATGCTCCATCCGAACGTGCTTCTCTGGGAGGTATTCACCGTCGCCTCTCCCGCTCCGACCCTCTCCCCGGACACTTTAGTCCACCCCCGCCCACCGAATCCTACCCATGTCCACGGAAGGACATGGGGGTCACCTCCTCCCACCTGGAGCCCTTCCTGGTCCACTTTATGAGAAGGGCTCTCTCCTCCCTCTCCGGCTCCCAGCTCTCTCGGTGCATCCGTCAAGATGCCCACGAGGTGGGCTTGTGCTGCACCAGCTTGTCCCCTAGATTACACACGGCCCCCGAGCGAGGGAGTGTGACCTAACGCTGGCACCAGCTGCCTGGGTTTGGATCCACGCCCTGCCACTTCCTCGCTGTCTGTTCGGAATCCTGCTCACTGGCCTCTGAGCCTCAGTTTCCTCCTCTGTCAAATGGAGATAAAGCCTTTCCTGGTCGTCATCACACTTAGGAACAAGGTAGCTGCGAAGGACCCCACACGGGTTGGTGGCCGTGATGATATAGCCATGGCCGAGCACCCTGTGGGCGGGACCAGAGGGAGCGTGGTGGCTCGATCACTGAATTTCAGCATCTGAGAATTGGAGGGGGGTCCCCCCAAAGCTTGAAAACAATAGTTTTCAAAGGACTTAGAGGAGATATTTTTCAATGAGAAGTGAAAACATCACCCTCAGGGCTTGGCAGCAGAAAACCTAAGCGGTCTCCTTCTGGACTTGGACAGAGACTGCGCAGGGGAGGGACCCAGGCTCCCTGCAGGGAGGGGGCGCACCGAGGCGTGGGAAGGCCCCAGGTTCTGAGACCGGTGAGGTGCAATGGGGAACTTTTCCTTTTATCCAAAATACGTCACCAGACCTGAGGCTGGGGACAAAGTGGGGCTAGGTACCCCACATCTCGGGCGGGGGAGCTGCCTGTGGCTGGGACCAGATACACCCTCCAGGGCACCTTGCCGAGAGGTGGTGCTGCCAGCTGTGCCACCGCCTGCACGTCCTCACGCCCCTCCCCCTCTCCAGAGCAGAGCAAGGGACAGGGCCGGGGCCTGGAGCCATTGGCTGAGACAAATCTCCTAACTGTTCCTGAAATCCAGTTAGCCAAAATGTTTTAAAATCTTTCAGTGGACAAACTTTGTGATTTTCTTCTCGTCATGTCCAGCTGCCTTGCGCCGTGGCCGAGGCGTGTGATCTGCGTGGTGCTAACTCCTTGGCGTCCGTGGAGACGCCCCCCCCAGCCTGGTCACGGTCGTTTTCCATGGTGTGACCTGTGTTCTCCGGTCGCTGGGCGCAGCATTTCGTGCAGACTGTTAGACTAAGGCTAGGCTGTTGAGGTCACCTCTGCCTCTGCTAGCTTTCCTGTCGCTCTGCCGTGATATCAGCGGCACAGCGCTCCCCGCCACCCCCACCCAACTCCCAGTGAAGGGGAGGCCGCACGCAGGGCTGGGTGACCGAGAAACAGGGAGATGGCGTGTCCTCTGCCAGCGGTGTCTGTTTAGACTGCGAACTGGTCGATCTGCCCTGTGCCCCCGGGAGGGGACAAGAGGACAGAGAGAGGGCAGGGTGGGGCGCAGAGGGAGCATGGGCAGCCTGGACACCCTGCTGGTTGGGGCAGGGGTGGCTGGGCTCACCGCGGCCAAATGGGCGCTGGGGAAGCGGCTGGGCTCGGGGGGCCCAGGTGAAGGGACCCGGGTAGTGAGGGGCTAAGAGGTGTGCTCTGGAGCTGAGAGGGGTGCCCAGACCTCACCCACCTCCCCACCAGGGAGGAAGAACACAGCAGACCAGACCACACCTCTCCCCCTCTCTCCACAGCCTGGCTGTATACCTGAGTTCAACCCGCTGAGCTCAGACTGCCACTGGCATTTGGTCACACGCCCTGGCTGAGGGGTACTGTGTCCAGAGGTTCACGAGCACAGCCCACAGCCCTGCTAGAGGCCTTGTGTGCACCGCCCTGTGCGGGCCAGCGCCGTCCCCAGGGGCCGGTCCCCGCCGGGCACTCACAATGTTGAGGTTGGTGAGCACGTAGCGCTCCGTGTCCTCCTGGTGAGCCTGGTGGACGTCAGGGCCCACGGCCACCAGCAGCTCCAGGTGCAGGACGTCTCCCGAAGCCCGCCTCTGTCTCTGGAAACCTGGAGGGGCAGGAGGCCGAGGGCAGAGGTTCTAGAAAGCAGGTACCGGCCAGCTAGTGGAGAGAGGCGGGCGCGGGTCTTGGGAGGATGGTCAAGACGTTTCACCCCCACCAAGGCAGGATCCCGTTAGTGACCGGGCATTTGAGGCCTGTAAACGGGCAAGGCCTGGGAGGGGCTGCTGGGCTGTGGTCCTGCCGGTCACCCATCAAGGTAAGCCTTCCCCTGCCCTTGTGGCTCTGTCAAAAGCCCAAGCCCCCATCCTGGCTCCCGGGCCCCCCGTCTGGGCACTGGTGTGTCATAAGTAGCATCAGGAGCCCCAGCAGGAAAGCGAGCACAGGGAGCCTCTGCGTCTCCGTGGCAAGCAGGGCCCGGCTGTCCTCACTGCCCTCCTCCCACGGGAGCCCCAAGGGCTCTAGGACCCCAGGTGATGGTCTCCTGGCCTTCCCAGAGGGGCAGAGCTGGAAGCACCTGGGCTAGGGACACACAGATACACAGGTGCCCACCCCCGGCAGTCAGGGGGCATCTGGCCCAGACCACGAGCCGGGTCTGAGTGGGACGTCCTCTGGGTCTCTGCGCCCTGCCCCTGGCCTGCCTGCCGCTGGCCCCACCAGCCTTTTGATCAAAGTCACTGAGGGCCCTGCTGGGGAAAGGCCAGCCGAGTCACCGGGGGATGGCCTCTGTCATAAGGAAATCCACAGGCTGCAGAGGGCGGCTGGTCCAGGCCCTATCTCGTTTCCCACGGAAGGAGTAAATATTTATATCCATGGCCAGAAACCACCAGAGTGCCTGAAAACCGGCCAGCCCAGCAGAAGCCGCGGGGCAGAAGGGTCCAGCCAATCCTCGACCATCCCCTTGAGACATTTAACAGACTCCTGGGCCAGACCCCGGCTTGGCCATACACCCAGGCCTGCTTTTATCGCCTTGGCGGGAAGTGAGGGAGTTAATTAATGGGGTGACGGGAAAGTCCCAGACCACCGCCTCAGTGTGAGATGCCCGGAAAGTCCCAACAGTCCCCTGCTGAGAGACACCGGGGCAAGTACCTCTGCAGGTAGCATCAGGGCCAATGGGGGAAGACACCTCCTCCAGCTCCCAGGCCTGAAGAAAACTCTGCAAGACAAAAAGAGATGGGTGAAGAGGGAGAAGGGAGGGGAGGAGGGCAGAGAGACTGCCTCCCCCAAGGCAAGACCACAGAGCAGAGGGGGATCAGAGGCAGGGACAGGGAGAGGGCCAGCGGGCGGGGGAGGGGGACCTGGCACCCACTAGAGTCTGTCTGCTCAGCTTCACCGGATGAGCGCTGAGCGGGCGGCGCTGAGACACCACCCACCCCCTCCGTGAGCACACTGCACCCCGGAACTCCAAGCCCAGATTCCTCCACCCAGCACGACCCCCAGAGCTCACATGTCTGCTGAGCGAGCAGCCCCCACCCGGGACCCGCCGTCAGCACAGAGGCTCCGGGACACCACCTCCTGCAAAGGAGCCCACCTGCTGGAAACCGAGGGGTCCCCGGCCGCCCAGAAGAAGGAAGGCACAAATGAGGACTCCCCCCACACCGGCCACACAGAGGGGCCGGCATCTGGCCCAGGGGAGAAGCGTGCACATCCTCCGGAGACCAGCCTGCTGAGGGAGAGGGGCCTGAGGACTGCGGATCCACCGCCGGAATGTGCCGGACTGCTTGCGGGGAGGGGCGACCAGGCCGTGATGACTATTGGCCGGAGCCCTGGTTGCGGGGAGGCCTGCAGCTCCTCCTCCCGCAACCTGGGCCCTGCTCTGCCATGGTCCCCAGTTCAGAGTACCCGAACCTGGTCCTGCACCCCAAAGAGCCCTCCAGCTGTGCACACCTTGCCTCCTGGGAGGGGGCTGGGCCAAGCAACCCAGCCCAGAGGAGGACCGAGCCCCGGACAGGGAACTTGGGGACACACTGGGACCTGGGCTGGCTCTCTTGGGGGCCATGCCAAAGACATTGCAGCTCTGGCTCGACCATCTGTCTGTCCCTACACCAGATGAGGAGAGTCACAGAGCAGGCTGAGCGGCTCCAGACCTCCGCATTCGTCGCCACAGAGCACTGGGCAATCCCACGGCACCTCCTGGAAGGTTCTCGTTCACATGCTCCAGATCACTTTGCAGCCCTCACACCTCCCCCAGCCCACTCAGCTGGGGACCAGCGGGGGTTCGCCCTCCTCTCCAGCCTGCAGCATCGTCTCGGCCCCTCCGCCGGGTTCATCGTTTGCCCCCAGCCCCTAGCGTCCGTGTAGCTGAGCCCCAGGACGGCAGCCACTCCGCCAGGCAGCAGCCTCGGCCTCTGAACCTTAATTTCTGGGGAAGAGTGTCAGACGACGAACTCACCAGGCAAGCGCACCGTGCGCTATGTTCGAAGGTGGTGAGCGTCATGGAGAACACGGCATGGGGGCCAACGGGGTGCAGTGTCACATAGGAAGGCAGAGAGGCGTGTGGAGAAGCAGCACATTGAGATGTTGAGGTCCCGTAACCGGATGTCCCCGTTGGCGCACACACTGGTGTCTCCTGCCCGCGGCCTACGTGGGCCTCCTGCCACGGCTGCTTCTTTAAGAACAAACTTGAACAGTCCCAGTGGCTGTCTCCACCCTCACCCCTCGTTCCCACATTCCGTCAAAATTGTTCTTAAGAACGTCCCAGATGACCTCAGCGCCACATCCAGCTCCCCCCGCTCCGTCCTCACCTTTCCCAACCACGCGACAAGGTTTATCCTGGCGCCCACCCCACCCCCAACCCAGCTTCCTGGGGCCTCCCACTCCTGACTCTCTTCCCACCGCATGGGCCGCTCCTCCCCTGGGAAGCCCTCGGCCCCTGCCCCCTGCCCCCTGACCCTGGTCTCAGCCCTTCTCTCTCTGTGTATACTCTCTCCACAGGGCCACCCCAGGCTCCTGGTTTCGGCACTAACTGTACATGGGCGTGTCCTGAATTATATTTCCAGCACTGACCCTTCCCCAAGCTTGAGAGTCACACACGCCGCTGACGTGATGTCTCCGCCTGGCGACTGGCAGGCCCCTCAACTCAAGTCTGGAAAGGGACTCCCGGCCCAGCCCCACACCTGGCCCCCCAGCCACTCTCAGGCCAAACTTCCAGGAGCCAGCCTTGCCTGTCTCCTCCTATTTCCTGTCACCGCCGTCTGCTGCACACACTCATCAAAGCTGCCCACCTGTCCCTTCCCAGCCAGGTGGGCGTCAGCCTGGGCTTGCCCTGCCAGGTCTCCCTGCAGCAGGAAACCTGCCCACAGCTGAGGGGCCCGGTAGCAGACGGCCTCTGGCCACCTGCTGCAGCCTTCAGGCCAAGACCACACTCTTCCCTGGCAGCTACCAGTCAGCCACAGAGGGGACACTGGGGCCTGGACACTTCCTTCCAATGGAAGATTCCTCTGATGGGCAGTCTCTTCCCCAGAACTCCCGTTGGTTGGGTTCTGCAAACCCCATCGGACCCACGCCGCAGGCTGAGGCTTCCTGGCCGGCCGGCTTCCTTCGCACCCTCCCTTCACAGGCGCCGGATCAGTGATGGGTCTGAAGCCTCTCCCTGCCCACCCTCCACCTTCCCCTTGCCTTACAGAGGCCCCAGGACACGCTGCACACCTCCTAACCCTCCCTCTGTGGCTGCCTCCTGAAGTCCTGCCTGACCCAGTCGTGTTGTCACAGCGGCCTCCGCGCCTGCTCTCTCACCGCCATCCCCATTGCGATTCTCATGCAGAAGCTGCGCCAATCTTTGTAAAACATGAGCCAGACTGGATCACTCCCCAGCTCTGAAACGATGGCCAACCTTTGCCCCTGGAATGAAATGCCCGAATTCCATCCCGCAGCCAGCAAGGCTCTGTGGTCTGTGACCCGGCCCCGCCCAGCCTCCGCCCGCATCCCCGACACATGCGTCCTCGCTCCTGGCGCTCTGGCCACACCAGCCTTCTGTCCTTCCTCAAGCACGTCAAACGCTCCACGGTCCCTGTGCGCCCTGGTTGTCACACTCAAGTGTTGGCTCAGACGTCACCTCCTCAAGGAGGCCTCCCCCATGGCCCCATCTACGTGGCCTCCTGTTTAAGGTTGCCACATTTGGAAAATAAAAATCAGGGCTGGGCGCGGTGGCTCACACCTGTAATCCTAGCACTCTGGGAGGCTGAGGCAGGAGGATCCTTTGAGTTCAGGAGTTTGAGACTAGCCTGAGCAAGAGTGAGACCCCGTCTCTACTGAAAAAAAAAAAAGATAGAAAGAAATTAGCTAGACAACTAAAAATATATAGAAAAAATTAGCCGGGCATGGTGGCGCATGCCTGTAGTCCCAGCTACTCAGGAGGCTGAGGCAGGAGGATGGCCTGAGCCCAGGAGTTTGAGGTTGCTGTGAGTTAGGCTGACGCCACGGCACTCATTCTAGCCCAGGCAACAGAGTGAGACTCTGTCTCAAAAAATAAAATAAAATAAAATAAAATAAAATAAAAAATAAATAAAAATCAGGACACTCAGTTAAATTTGAATTTTGGGTAAATGACAAATAATTTTTTAGCATAAGTATGTCCCAAATGTTACACATGTTCCATGGGACATACTTACACTGAAAATGATTCTTTATCTGAGACTCCTGTTTCACCGAGTGTCCTGCATTCTGTCTGGCAACCTCACCCCTAGTCAATCTTTGCCACGACATCTCCTTTTATCACCTTCATTGCTACGGCTGTCCAAAAGTATCTTGATTTATTAACTTATCTGTGCTTCCCTGCAGGCCCCTGATGACGTAAAGGGAGAAACTGAGGCAAAATGAATATAAGCAGAGCGTTTACTTAGTTGTGATCCACAGCACATGCCCTCTATCAACTAAGACAGGCCCTAAGGTTGGGAAACCAAAAGTCATCCACAGGTTGAGGGTTCAGGGCTTGCCTGGCTGGCAGCTTCCCAAACTCCTACAGCTACGGGGAAAACCACACTCTCGCTAAACTCCCTGACACGAGGAGCCACCAGGAAAACTGTCAGACCCCTTCTAACTCCGATTTACAACCCAGACGGCTACAGCTCTGGCTGGACAGAGGACCACCCTTACGCACACTCTTCCCTAATCAGCAAGGGCAGACCTCAAGCCAGCGTCAGCCAGCCATGGAGACTGTGCGCAAACTGTCCCCGTGTCCTGTCATTCACCTCATGATGGCAAAGGCTGAATTCCACCTGATTTTAATGCTAAAGCCCTGCCCCAAATTGAACATGACATGTCTGTTACATATGTGTTTACTCATTGTGCATGTGCTCAGCTCCCCTCATGAATATGTATAGCTCCCTCCACACCTGCTGAATATGTATTGTGTAACGGAGACCCTGCGAGGCATGAAAACCAACTGCCCTGCCTTTGCGGAGAGGGCTCCTTCGGCGCACACCAAAGACTGTCTCTTCCCAGCTGCAAAGTCATAGCACCAATGAGGACTGGCTTCGTCAACCTGAAAAAATAAGGTTAATAAAGAATCAAAATCCAGGGTTTTTGGGGTTTTTCTTTATTTTTTATTTTTTGAGACAGAGTCTCACTCTGTTGCCCAGGCTAGAGTGCCGTGGCATCAGCCTAGCTCACAGCAACCTCAAACTCCTGGGCTCAAGCCATCCTTCTGCCTCAGCCTCCCAAGTAGCTGGGACTACAGGCATGTGCCACCATGCTCAGCTAATTTTTTCTATATATTTTTAGTTGGCCAATTAATTTCTTTCTATTTTTAGTAGAGACGGGGTCTCGCTCATGGTCAGGT